>VKHL01000061.1:0-104665 GCA_015146655.1 Ochromonas danica | reverse complement strand
AGTTGTAGTGATGTACAGGGATATCAGATGTACTGTGTTGTATATAGTCTACACTATAGCTGTAGTTGCAGTAATGTACAGGGATGTAGTAGTTGTAATGCTGAATTGTGTTTAAGGCAGGCATGTGTGGCAGATGCTAGAAGATAATATACTATCGTAATACTATACTATCGTACTAACCTGGACTACCGGTAGACTAACAAGTCTTCCTGGGTTTGCCAGAGCGCTTACCATTGTTTCGTCTAATCTGATGGCGGCTGCGGGCCTGGCTAGTGATGCCTAGCATAGTCTTGTACAGAGGACTGCCAGCTCGGCGAAGACTGGCCAGCAGCGGCCCTTCCTTGCGAGCCAGCTCCTCCTCCACCTCCTTCACACAAATCTCTTCGCTATCAGCTTCTTCCCCTCCTCCTCCTCCTTCTTCTTCTTCTTCCTCCTCCTCCTCGAGCTCCAAGTCGTCATGATCATCTCCAACCTCTTCGTCGCTGTCGTTGTCATGTGTCCCCTTGGCCTCTTCTTCGCTCCTCAGCACGCCGCGAAAGAGAACCTTCAGAGTCATGCGCCACTTGCTACTCCCAAGCAGTCCTCTGCTCGCCAAGGGAGTGGTGGAGAGGTAGCCAACAGCACTGCTGGCTGAGAGGCTGCGCTGCAGGTTACCTTCCTGCTGCAGGGCCTGAGGCAGCGCGAGGTCGAACACTGACAGCCTTCGTCGCCCTGGATTCAGTTTGCGCAGGAGATGTCTGCTGTAGGGGTCACCGGGTAGCAGCTGTGCGGCGATCTGGGCGTCGCGGAAGTAACTCAGCACCCCCTCCTCCTCCTCCTCCTCTTCTTCCTCGAGGCGCACACCCAGTCTGCCCAGCGAGATGACCATCTCCCCGAGCAGCTGGTGGTCCCACAGAGGATCTACAGCTTTGCTCTCTTTCCACTTGGGGGCGAGGCGGCTGCGCATGGAAGGCTGCAGAGCGAGGCAGCAGGTTAGCGCACTCAGAGCCTCGAGGGAGACCCGCACCTCCTGCACCTCCTCCTGCACCTCTTTCTGCACCTCCTCAGAGACCCGCTGAGAGGGGCGAGAAGAAGAAGATGAGGAGGAGGAGGAGGCCAGGAGAACAGCTCCGAGTGTGTGGCTGTCAGGAAAGGCGTCCATGAGACGGTCTCCCAGCTCCACCGCATCTTCTCGCAGAGTGTAACAAGAAGAGGTAGAAGAGGTAGAAGAGGTAGTGGAGGTAGAACTGTTGGTGGGGGTAGGAGAGGAGTAGATCTCATCGAGGAGCAGAGCTGCCTGGCGCAGGTCATACAGGTTACCACTATCAGCACACAGCTGCACAAGTGTGCACAGGGTAGCAGCTGAGAGGGGACAGCGGGCAGAAACTTCCTGGAAGATTCCCAGCGCTGACGACATGTCGCCGTACAGTCCAAAGGCTCGCATAAGCAGCGCGTAGACCTCCTCTGAGGCTGAGAGGTGCTCTTGTTGCTCTAGCAAGGTGAAGAGGTAGAGGAGGTGCTGCAGTGACGGCGCTACCGAGGAGGTGCCTCCATCTAGCAGATGGTCACACAGCATCAGCTGCAGGCCAGGCAGTGGCTCTCCTTCAACACCAGCAGCAGCAGAAGAAGATCGACAACGCTCGGCCTCGATGGCTCTCAAGGCGAGGCGCATAGCCTTTGAGAAGGTCTCCAGGCCAAGGAGGCGGTGCGGTGGAAGCGCTTTCTCTTCGCCAAGCCATCCAGCGATCCTGAGATACCTTCGCAACAAGTCAACTGCTTCTCCTACTTCTCCTTCTCCTCCTCCTCTTCTCTGCTCCAGGCAGACGAGGAAGTCTTCGATGGCGTCTCGATCTGCTGGGGGCAGAGACAACGCCAGCCAGCGCTCTCCTTCACCTCCCACTGTTAGCCTCCATTGCCCTTCGCGCAGCCTCTCCCTCGCTCGAGTTATAGTGGCATTGACATTGACTGTCCCACCAGAGGAGGAGGAGGAGGAGGAGGAGGAGGAGGACGAGAAGAGTGGCTGCAGTGCTGCCTCGCGGTAAGTCTTTCTCTGGATCTCTCCCAACAGGCGCAGGTTCAGCAGAGCGCGGGCCTCGACAAGCTCTCCTCTCCTCGCCAAGGCGCGATGAACACCTCGCAGGGTGTGTCTGTCCGCTACCCCTCCGCACTCCCGAGGGTGTGCAACCATGTAGGCTAGAAGAAGGCGGTAACGCTGGGGGTCGACGTGATATTGAGCGACTATTTCCGCTAGGGCATCGAGGACATCTTTGTTCACCCTCTCGCCCCACAAGGCAGCAGGAACTTCCTCCTCCTCCTCCTCCTGCACCTCCTCCTCCTCCTGCACCTTCTCTTCAGAGAAGATGATCCTCAGCGCTGGAGGCAAATGATCTTCCAAGAGCATCTTCATGAGAGGGAGGCTTCGAGGGTGAGGAGCAGCGAGGCGGGCGAAGAGGGCGACAGTCTCAGCCGAGGGCGAGACCATCGAGTGTTTCGTCATGAAGCACAGCAGACGCCACGCACCCTCCACCTCCTCCTCCAGCTCCTCCTGCCTCATACCCACCGAGAGAAGGAGGGAGCGATGTAGAAAGAGGTGGAAGGTGGACAGTCGAGGAGGACTGCCGCTGGCAAGGCGTGCCTCCATGAGATAGCGTGCTACCACAGGGTCACCACTACGCAGCACCTCCTCGACCAGCCAGTCCCACAATGTCGGGCTAGCTGCCACTCCTTGGTCTTCCAAGTAGCGCAGTCCTTCTTGAACAGCCTGTAAGACGTGGTAATGTAGCCGTTGGTCTTCATCGACCATCAGGTCAGTTGCTAGCAGCTTCTTCACCTCCGAGGAGGTGCGATTCAAAGCTCGACGAGTAAGTAGCACTGCGATCTCCTCCACAGCTCTCTCCCTGCCTCTCACTCCTCGCTTAGCCACCAAGTCAGCACCGATCTTCTCTGCTACCCGAAGCACCTCCTCGGCAGTGCGGCTGCACCCCTCAGAAGGGTAGCCAAAACGCCGAAGGCCTGCGAGTAAAGCCAGACGGGCGTCGAGGAAGACATCTTTGGAGGCTCGAAAGAGTTTGTAAGCAGAGTCCACTCCCTGCCAAGAGTGCGCGGCGAGCAGGAGGAGGAGGTGGTTCACCGCCGTAGACCTCGTCTGCGCCTCCTCGCACTGCCGCGCACACCTCCTCAGTAGAGCAGAAGCACTGTCCACTCCTTCCACCTCGAGCAAAGCCTTTATAACAACGACGGTGAGTCGAAAGTCGTGCAGGAAGTGATTTGGTCTGGTCGAGTCGTGCAGGCGACGGAAGGCTCCATAGAGAGCGATCACCTCCTCGGGCACCCGAGAATAGAGGAGCTCTTTCGCGACAGCAGCCAGCAGAGAGAGGTGGGCGGACACGACTGCAGCCTGCTCGGCGCTGGGATCCATCTGATAGGCCCGCCAGGCTGAGGCATAGGCTCGCAGTTCACACAGCCACTTCTCCTGGCCATCCAGACGTCCAACGCGAGAGAAATCCGGTCTCTTGGAGGAAGAGCTTCTCTTGGCAGGGTCTGGGAGAGGCTCGAGAGGTCTTGATGAGGTGGCGGTGGCCGCTGTGGCAGCCTGCAGGGTTTGCCTCCTGCATGGTGGCGAGACGTGGCGAGGGAAGTGCCAAGACAATGCTAGACTGCACAAGCATAGCAAATACAACCACTTCCACGTCCTATCACCCATCAGAACAACAATCAACACTTCGATGACTCACAAAGCCAAATCCCAGATTTAGGCATCTGACCCAGAGGGAATTAACACCAACATTCAATCAAGACGATAATATTCAACAAGAAAGAGAAGAAAATCGATGGATGTAAGTAAAAGAGCACAACATACAAGTTCAAACGAAATGAATTGGTGGAACACGCAAGCTTAGATACAGGTCCGAGGTATAAAGCAAAAGGTTATTCGATCTGCATCGGCCGGGAATCGAACCCGGGGCCCCTGCATGGCAAGCAGGGATTTTACCACTAAACCACCGATACGGATTTTGGATGCTATTGACGATGAAGTCAATCAATAAGAAGCAACAGAAATGCAAATGTGGATTGTTGTGTTGATGGATGAATTGGATTGCAAATGGTAATTGATGGAAGAAATGATTTGAAGCCTCTGTTTGCGGTGATATAAGGGGTGAAAGACTTCCTACAGGATCCCACCTGGCTCTCAAGGCTATGAAGAGGTCTTTTTGGATCATATCATATCATATCATATCATATGGATATGATGATGCATATGATGATGCACAATGTGATCTTCTTCTTTCCTCAACATAAAAGAAGGAAAAGAATAACTCTGACTGCAAAAATTCTCTGGAGGCTGCGCTTCTTCTTCATCATCCCCAGCATTGTCTTCTCAGTGATGTGATGATGAAGGATTGACAAGTCTATTTCATGTCAACATCGTCATCCATCATCCCTCCCATAAAGACTGATGATGTGCACAGAAACAATGAGACAGACTATGACAGACACTGTTAACAGTGAGGTGAGAATACCCTACACATGCTATCCCTAACAGTAAGAGATGTAGTTCTGTAGCTACATTTCAACAACACAGTAACAGTAACACTAGCCTTGCTATCTCATCTCATCTCATCTCATCTCGTCTTACAAGGTTAGCTTGACCACTTCTCTGAAGACCTATTCCTAGCGAGTCACACATAGTCTATTGTAACTATTCTTAACTCATCCTCAACACATCAACACAAGTAGAAATGAAAGGTTGTGACCTTAACTAAAACCTCGCTATCCATGCCACAATCTAGAGCATCATCACCTCACCTGAATTAGTAGAAGAAGAAGCTAAGCTGTTGTAATATCTTCTGCGATAGCTTCCTTCCTTTATCTGTGTAACATCTTCAGCGACCACACTTACAGTACCTCTTGAGACAGGTCAGGCCATTGCTGCGATGTGGCACACGACACTAAATAGCATTAACAGATGTCATTGTCTATGTCTTCTCTTGGGCAATGATAGGATCTCGCGTCATGTTCCAGACTGCAAGAATGGCTTGACCTTCTCCAAACCCGACTCTGGTACTATACTGTTCCTCGCTCTCGTCAGCTTCTGGTCATCTCCATCGCCTTCGCTTCATCTGTCGTCTGCCTGGCAGCAGTCACTTCTTCCTTCACCCCCACCAAACTTACCTATTCAGACAGTAAATACAAAGAGTCGATCTTCGTCGCCAACATCTTTATCAGCTTCGTCATGCTTCTTAATCCTTCGAGATCACGTAAGGTTAGGGTAATGATGGCTTAGTGGTCATCACAACACTTGCTCCTCCAGCCTCAGCTCACAGTACTTGTACAGTATCAGCCTGCTGACTGACAGAGACTAGAGGAGGTTAGGAGAAGGTCAGTCTGCTGTCTTCTCTGTTCAATCTAGCAGCCAACTATCAAAACTAGTGAAGAGTGAAGGTGTCAAGAAGAAGTTGGATGCCATGAGGGATCAAGTCCAGCATAATTATTATTAATAGAATAAATTGTTCACAGAGGATTATCCTTTGCATTCAGTCTACTTGATAAGTCAGTGTTATCAAGCAGACTAAAAGTAAAGAAGAATCCCCTGCGGATTTGATCTACGATGGCATCCAACTACTTCAAGACAGCTTCGCACTTCATGAGGAGTAAAGAGAAGCTTGTCACTAGTTTTGATAGTTGGCTGCAAGATCAGGCAGAGAAAGACTAACCCTCCTAGAGTGACTGACATTGCTGTTCATGTTGGCTGATCGACTGAGATCCCATGGAAGTCCACTGTTATCAAATGTGGCAAATATCGTTGAGATCGGAGATGAGACACATGCCAAGAAAGAATCATCAGCTTCATCATCATCGCACTATCAGCAGGCCAAATCTTCCAAGCCACGCACCGCAGAGGTGTACGATCGTGAGTTACTTGCACTGGCTGAGCGACAGACGGAAAGTGCCAATAGGTCGAAAACCTCCAAAACCAATCACCATTGCCCCACCCACTGTGTTATCTTTTCAAGTTATCTTCTTATTTGTTGTTCATGGCCCGCCTACTATTCCTTTTGATATTCCCCTGTTGTCATAGTCTACATTGCTACTGCTATGATCATTGGCAATGCCTCTGCAGTGTGAGGGATGGACGAGTTGGTTTCTGAGTGAACAAAAGATCAATTAAGGGTTAGTGATCTTGACTGAACCACTGTGATGAAATAGTAGCTCCTCCATGAGAGCTGAGGGCTTCACTTCTCTTCACTTCATAATCCTCACATTCCTTCCAAAAGTCAAAGTCAGGGAACTTCTTTTACGAGACTGTTTCGCTTCTAAATAGAAACAACAAGGAGTATGGTAACTTAACAAATCAATGCCAATAACGTTAAGTTACCAAGAATGACACCAGACAGCCAGTGATGATGAGAACAATCAAATACAAACAAAATAGAGGTGGAAAGCAAGATGAGATGCAGACGAAGAAGAGGATCTCAGGATCTCGCTGTATTCAAAGCAGACCATAACATTTTCCCTTTGTTCAAATCTTCAATCAATAAATCAGCTTTCCAGCCGATGAAACAATTTTCAAACCCTTCTCCATGAGGCTCCTGTCCTTCATTCTTATTGATTGACTTCATCGTCACCAGCATCCAAAATCCGTATCGGTGGTTTAGTGGTAAAATCCCTGCTTGCCATGCAGGGGCCCCGGGTTCGATTCCCGGCCGATGCAGATCGAATAACCTTTTGCTTTTACTCACTCTTGGCCATTACCTTTGAACACATGCTCTTCCCACGTTCTGTATCCAGCGCTACATGTGCTATGCTTCCTGCTATATATTTTCAGTGATATCACCACTACTCACTCTTCTTGATATGAAAAAGAACAGAAAGAATCAGAACATTACAGAAGTCATTACTGCACCACATCACAAGTATGGAATATCAACTGATCACTCAGTCCATGCCAGCTATCGATCGCAGCAAGAGTGTGTATCCTTCATCCAGAGGGGTCTCCCTATCGACAATGGCTTTGATAACGCGAGGCATGTCTTGTTCGAGATCGAGGAAGTCTGTCAGATAGAGCAGAAGATGGAAGTCACCCAGCATATCCACAAAGCTCCATCCCTCTTTATTAGCCCTAACAGATCACGAGAGGTGACAGTGAGTCAGCAGTGAGTAAGTACGATATCTGCTATAGCTGTATATAGACTAGATTCTATATATAACTGTATATGATAGTATAAACAGTATACAGTAGCTACCTGTTGAATTGTCGCTTAATATCCTCTCGAGACTGCATGTGATCCAGGCGATTCCCGCGAGGAAAAAGATTCACCAAGAAGGTGGATTGAAACTGCTCGATGGGTGTAGAGACAAGGAAGAAGGAGCAGTCCACCTCCTGCGCGGGTTTACCCTCCACCATGGCTGTGAAGGTCGGGCTCACTGACAGATGGCCTGGATGAGTGCAGGCTTGCAACACCCCCTCTGCCACCATTTCCATACACTGCTTGCTCACCTACAAAACCACAAAACCATAAGGACAACAAGTCAGTGCAAACAAGAAGCATAAAGGAACATTCAAAACACAAAGCATGTCATGAAACTTGGCCATTACCTGGAAGGCTTCAACGATGGTCTTCTCTGTCTCAGGATCTAATGTCAGTTTAACAGTGACAAACGATGTCTCTTCTACTCCCTGAGCAGCCTCAAGTTGTTGCTCTGCGGTGAAGAGCACCTCTGGCCCTGAGAAGTGGAAACTCTTCTCCCGCGGAGGATGGCTGAAGACCCAGCCCACCTTCTGCAGACCCAACAGACTCGCCAACCCTTCAACTACAGCAGCCTTAGGATCATCCAGGAGAGTGAAGATGAGGTCAGTGGTCTCCTGCGGAGGCTCATAGACCACCTCCGCCACTACCTTGTTCCCCTCCTCCACCCGACCGTACAGATATCCCAAGCGAATCGAATGAAAGTCCAACTTGCGGCAATAGGTCTGAAAGTCTCCTAAAGCTGTGGTCTCCACGGATGCCAGGCTGCAGAACGGCTTGTCCTGCGCCTTGACCTTGTAGACGAACTGCTCGTCCATGGCCATGAACTCGTTCAGCGTCCAATGCATCTTCATAGAGCGCAAGGGAAGCATACCAGGGCGAAAGCCACTCGATTTTAAGGCAGTCTCTGCATCCAAGTGCATGATCTTGCCATCCTTGGTGATGACTTTGCGTGCTGAGCTGGACTCATGCACGCCCACTTTTCCTTCCTCCACATGAGCATAGAGCATGTCACCATTCTTGAGACCTGCTTCATGGACAGTGAGGTCATCATCGAGCATGTGGTTTCCTGCAGGATCGAGGGAGAAGCAGTTCTTGCCGAGTAGTGCGTGGTGCTCAGCGCGGAGACGGACACGCAAGCTCTCGATAGTGTCGGAAGGAGAGAGTTTGTTCACCCTCCAAGTGCCAATTTGCGTTCTAACACGCAAGGTGAGAGAGTCTAGCAAGGCGCTCATATTCCTCGGTCAGTGAAAGACAAGAGCAGCAGCTTGTAGCTAGTCTAGTAGAGAAGGGGAAGTGGGAGAACATCGCAGAAGGTCAACCCCAACCCAAAGAGCCAAATCTCCAAATCTCTAAATAGTCTAGACTATCATCCACCTCGACCTCTTCGACTATTGGATGTTAATTACAAAAAATAGCCACAAGGAAATACGAGAAGGTTTAAAAAGAAGCTGACTACCCAAAAGAGTGTCAATAAAGCGCATCCAACTTCCTAAACACGCTATCAGATAATAACAATGATAATAACAATCACTACTAACACATGCCTGCCCTACACTTGGCATTATTTCTTCTTCCACTCAGGACGAAAGCCTCTATAAGGTACTGTATAGGGAAGGTCAACACTATCAGTCTCGACACCTGAGAATGGTCGCAGGCAATAATCCTCCTTGCCCACGGGCAGGGCATGGTAGAAAGAGCACCTCCTGCCCCGCTCCTCGTCATAAGGAGGCAGAAGTAGGTCGAACATCACGCAGTCCTCCAAGGCTCGAATCTCGTGAAAGTTGGCCTTCGAGGACGAGAGGAGCCAGGCGGGATCGCGATGAGTCTTCTCGCAGTCCAGCGCCAGCCTAGCGGAGATCTCGCCCTCCTTGCGCTTCACTTCCGAGAATGCTCGCACCTGCGCACGACCACACAAAAGTTTGGTGCACACCGTCATGTTTGGATGATCGTGCAAGGTCATGCAGTAGTCCTTGGGGAGGACGAAAGCGGTGATGTCGAAGGAGGGCGTGTTGGCGATGTTCAGCGCCACCGCATATGGCAGACCAAAGACAGCCTCTTTGTTAATACTCAAGTCATCCAACTCCATGCTGTTCATGATGGACAGAGCTTCTTGGAGGTGAGGCTCTTGCTCCGGGTGGTGGGCAGCGGCAACAGTGCTGGGAATGCTTGCCAGACAGTCGAAAATAGTTTGCAGTCGTTGGACCGGTGGAGAGAAGAAATCACCTCTGGAATCAAACAATGTTGCCATACATCGCAAGGGATATCGAGGGTTGAAAAACACCATTGAACGAACCATCATCCCAAAAAGCTTCATCTTATCTCATCTTCCATTTTTCTCTCTGTGATTAGCAATCATCCCATTATATTGAACACCTAATCTATCCAGATATGAGCGGATAGGCAGAATGGCCGAGTGGTCTAAGGCGCTGGTTTTAGGCACCAGTCTTCGGGCGTGGGTTCGAACCCCACTTCTGTCATAAAAAATAGTTTTTGCCTTTTGCTTTGAAAATACTGCAGAATGTAACCACAACTATAGACTTGTTTCTTGCCAATTACAAGGCTAGAGTTTTGAGTTTTGTTTGTGAGTGGTTAGAGTTGCTCTTGTAGATATGCATAGTAACTACTAATAGGACAAGAGGTTCGGTTATTATGAGCTCGCATTATTATTATTACACTTATCTCAACCAGTCTCCACTACTCTCTTCTATTCCTCTCATTAGAAAGCTATCAAGATTGGGAGGCTTATTTGACAGTGAAGCATTCAGGGTTGCGTTCAAGCAGGTAGTAAATCTTGCTTCTGCGCACGCGCTTCAAGCCCTTGTGGATGAAAGCATGCTGCAAGATCTTCACGTCCTTGATGAGAGGGTCGAAAAGGTGAATGCGACGCTGGAGAGGGGTGCCGTACTCCACCTATTAACATGGTAATGAAGGTGTGGGTGAGTAGTGGCAGGCAGAGAAGGCAGTGAAGGGAGACAGACGTTAGCCACGATCATCTGAGACTCGCTGCGGCGATTGGTCTTCGCGATGACCACTCCCTTGATAATCTCCGTCTCCTTAGCAGTCATGTAGGGCAACTTCTCGATCTGGATGCTGTCGCCAGCTCTGATTCGAGGATACTCGCGGCCGTTCTTGAGCTTCTCGAACTCTTCGATGCGGAGCTCGTTGAGAAGCTTCGACGCTCTAACATAACAGCATTTCAGATGAGAGGGTTCACCTCAGAGAAAAGGAAGGAAATGATAGGTGACCTCTTTTGTGGGATGCGGTGCTTGACGCGGCGAGGAGGGACGACCGCAGCCTCAGCGCTACTTGCCACCGCCTCTGCAGTATTTGCCACTGCCTCAGCAGCGTTGGCAGAAGCTGAGAACATCATCTTCGAGGTCATGCAGGACGCAAGAGGCCGAAGGAAAATATGTCGACTGTTAGACAGCATGTTGTTCTATAGAATGAGGTCAAGAGGAGAGACAGCTGCTAGTCTAACAGAGACAACCTCGTCCATCTGCTGCTGCCCTCTGAGGACAGAAACGCGATAGAAATGAAAAACGCGCTCTCACTTTCACTTTCTCAAGTGAAGCATGGAGGACGCGAACTGGGAGCCATTACCACCTCGGAAGAAGATCAAGTCGACTTCTGAAGGCGACAAGCCTTCGATTGGTTCTGGTGGGCTGGATGGAGGTGAGCCAGCGGGATCGATGAGCTCAGCTGAGCTGGCCAGTGAGAGTATCGCCAGGAACATTGCTGAGAGGCAGTCGCACAATCGATCACACACGACGTTACAGTCCAAAGATGGCTGTGCGGGCGAGTTCTATGAATGTAAGCACCTTTCTCTCTCAGGGGAGAGTCGAATTGATTCAGCGACTGTGATGATCTACTAGATCTCGATCATACGGCTGATGTCCAATGCCATGCTTGGGGCAAGGATATGATCGAAGCATTCGAGAATATGGCGGAGTGCATGCTCAACTATATGACTGACATTAATCTCATAGCTCTAGACCCCGAAGAGACTCAAGAGATGACTGTTTCAGGTCAGAAAGTGTATCTTTTCAGTTTCAGTTTCAGTTTCAGTTCTATGTTTTCAGTTTTGAAAGATACCTTCACTTCAGCTCATTTCATCCTTCTTCTCATAATTGACTGATTGACCAGGCCATGACATGGAGTCCTTGCTCTACAACTATATGAACGAGCTGCTCTTCAGGTTCATCACCGACAGCTATTGCGCTGTCAAGGTCAAGATCACCAAATTCGATCGAGAAGGTTTCTCTCTCTCCGCTACTTTGTGAGTTAATACTATATCAGATGATATCTCTTATCTTCTGACCTTGTTCTTCTTGTTTGACAGGCAAGGGGATATTTTCGACCTCTCCAAGCACAGCAGTGGTACGGAAATCAAGGCTATCACCTATTCAGCCATGCAAATTCACGAAAAGCCTGACCGTGTGGATCTCTTCGTAATCGTGGACATATAGTAATAGCACAGTGGTCCACTCAGACAGACCGACAGACATTGTTTATAGGAATAATAACATTTCATTTCAAAGCTTACAATTCATTCAAACAACCTTCTTCTAATTAAATCTTCTTCACAATCTGTACGACATCTTCGTCGCAGAGGATGTGGTCTTTGCCACACTTCTGTGGTTGATGCCTAACGGAAGAGCCCCACACCCATGCATGCTTGAATTGAGTGATCATTTGCTTGTGCAGCTTATTACAGAAGTCCTCGATAGAAGGAGAGCTATCGTGCAGGACAACAGGAGAATTGTAGTCTGGAATTTGACCCTTGGGCTGTAAAAGGAAGCATTCATCAGATTAGCACATGGCGCCAGATAGCTAAAACAAACGAACCTTTGTGTAGATACGGATCATCTTGCAGTACTCCCAGACATTCTCCAAAAGCTCTTCCAAGTTCCATTCATGCCTGCCATGACACAGGATCGACCATCAAACAAGACCAAAGAAGTTAAGCAGATAAACTCTTACGCTGCAGAGATGGGCACATGGTGAGGCATCTGGTCAATGATGTCCAGCTCTTCGATAGTGAGCTGGTCAATCTTGTTCAGAACATAAATACAAGGAATATAGTGGCGGTTGCCTTCGATGACATCGATCAGCTGGTCGATAGTGGCATCACAACGACAGAAGATGTCCGCAGACATGATGCGGTATTCTCTGCAGATGGAGTAGACCAGCTCGGGAGTGAGGACGCTCTGAGGAACCATGGCTTGGAAGTTGATGGGGCCACGATCTTTGCGCCTATTCACAGAAGGAGAGTGAGTCAACATGATAAGCGAGTGCATTGCGTGCTTCTTACTTGAAGATGATGTCAGGGGGAGATTGATTGAGACGAATGCCAAAGCCGTACAACTCCTTCTCGATGATAAGCTTGTGGGTCATGGGCTTGGCCGCATCTAGCACGATAAGAATGACGTTACATGTCAAGGCGGCTGCCAGGACTTGTCGACCTCGACCCTTTCCATCCTTGGCTCCTTCAATAATACCCGGCAGATCGAGCACTTGGATCTTGGCGCCGCGGTAGTGCATGGTGCCGGGAATAGCAGTCAGAGTGGTGAACTCGTAGCCAGCTGCCAGAGAGAAGGTGCCGGTGAGCTTGGTGAGCAGCGTGGACTTCCCCACACTAGGGAAGCCAATGAGACCCACTCGCGTGTCACCGCACTTGCTGACCTCGAAGCCTCTCTCCCCAGCACCTCCTCCTTTCTTCCCTGCCGCAGCAAACTCCAACAACTCTCTGCGAAGCTTGCTCAGCTTGGCCTTGAGAATACCCAGATGGGCTTCTGTTGCTTTGTTTTTCTGAGTGCGTGCATACTCTGTTTCGATCTCTTTGATTTTCAAACGCACCTTGTCCTCTCCACTCGACATCTCCTTCTAATAGCACTAGAGTTAATACTAACTAACGGTTAAGCACAGCTGAATGGTTTTGCAGTATGACAGAGGGAGTCCAGAGAGTAGACCAGCCTTTGCTTTCTTTGTTGTGGTTCTTGGTCAGCAGAGAGCCCCTCTTTACGTATTTACTCAATTAGTACACAAATTAATGAAGTCGAGTTATGAAAATATCGAGTTTTACACTCGCTGATGACAATGGCTGAGCAGCAACGGCCTTGGCCTTGGGTCAGAGCGTCTCTCTCGTCATGATTCGTCACGAAGACATCAATGATGGGCCTTTGAGCTCGAAGCTTCACAAGGTGTGGTGCTGGCAGTGCACAGTTCCCTGCAACCCACTCTTCCACCCCTGCCGCCAGGCCGTCTCTGGGAAGAAAAAGCGCTTCATGGAGGAAGGCTTTGACCTGGACCTCGCCTACATCACTCCTAACATCATCGTCCATGGCTTCCCTGCTCATGGACTAGAGCACATTTATCGCAACCCTCGCTATGAGGTGCGCCGCTTCATGGACAAGTACCACGAGAACAACTACAAGGTCTACAACTTCTGCTGCGAGTATGGCCGAGGATATGACCCAGACACCTTCTATGGCAGAGTAGAGAGGTACCCTTTCAAGGACCACAACACTCCTCCCCTCCAGACGATGGTGGACTTCGCCAACAGCGCAAAGGAGTGGCTGGACGAGACCAAGGACCACGTGGTCAACATGCACTGCAAGGCAGGCAAGGGTCGTGCGGGTCTCATGTGCTGCGTGCTGCTCGTTCGCACTGGCGTGGCCCAATCGGCTATTGAGGCCATGGACCTCTACGACCGCGAGCGAGTGACCAACAGGCGAGGACTCACTGTCACTTCGCAGCGCAAGTTCGTCATTTTCTACGAGGCTCTGTGGAGGCGATGCTGGGGAGTCACTGGCAACATTGGTGACATCAGCGCAGAAGAGGCGAGGAAGTTCAAGATCCCCGAACAGCCCACCTACCGCATCTCCGCCATCGAGCTGCTGCACGTGCCTGATGGTCTGGTCTATTCCTACCGCATCGTCACCTCCAAGATCAGCAACTTCGGACCTGACAAACTGCACGACAGCGGCTGGAAGAAGCTACAGCCAGGTGAAGCCATTGCTGTGGAAGCTGATGCCCTCTTGCAGGCCAACTTCAAGGTCTTCGTCTACTTCAAGTCGTCATTCCTGGCCAGTGCGATGCGATTGGTTGAACTGCAGCACAACACTTTCTTCATGCTGAGGTTGGCCTGCCCGCTGCACTCTTTCCTTGTTGTGACGATGGTGTATAACTTGTAGTATGTGATAACAGGAACCAAGACTATTGTGACTTCCCCGTAGACCAGCTGGACATCAAGAAGAAGGTCAAGCCAAAGCTGGGAGAGAATGTCGTGCTGCGCCTCCACTTCGCCCCGCTCAACCAGCCAGATGCCCTGCCTGCGCCCAGAGATTCACTGTCCTCACCGCCTAGCAAAGGCTATGCGCTCGTCTCCAAAGAGGAGGAAGGTGGCCTGGAGCTGAAGAATGTCACACTGGGTGCTTCAGGGGGGTATGACCGCGTGCACACCGAGGAAGTCACCGCAGCCTCGCCAGCCGAGCCCAGAGCGGACCCTTCGCGGGCCTAGGCTCTAAGCCAAGGGCGGTATTGACGTGCAGAATCGAGGCGTTTTGTCTCTCCGACGAATATTAGCAAATCAAAGTTTTCTTTATGATAGTCATTAGGTGTGAGATAGGAGACATGGGACAACTCAGCTCATGAGGTATTTGTCAATAGAGCATGTACCAATGCATTAGGTGGTAATAGAAGGTGTTATCACGCATGATGATGATAACATGGATCATAACCACACGCTAATCTGATTTTTGGACTTCTGTCACATCTTCCGGTCTTATGGTGTTGACAAGAAACAGGTTTCGCTTCAAAAGTGCGCTTTTTCTGCGTGCGTGGTCGTGCTGTATGCCCCTGCTGTGCTGGGCTGTGAAGTTAACTTCATGAGATCCTCATTGTTGACTGACCCGCCCACCTCGCCGACTGTGACCCGTCCATTGCCCCAAAGAAAGACTCCATCCCCTACCCTCATCCCCGTAGAGTATGAACCAGTTGAAGGAAGCAGAACGCAAGGCAAACCAACTTGTCCAGGATGCTCGCAAATTGCGAACGGATCGGATGAAAGAAGCGAAGTTAGACGCCGAGAAGACCGTGGCCGCCTATCGCGCAGAAATGGAGGCTTCCTATCAGGATGCCTTAGGCAAAGTGAACAACAAGGCAGATGCCTCGAGCAATGAGCTTAATGTTTCGACCAGCGGTGACATCCAGCAGATGAGCCGCGAGTTTTCCACTCGCAAGGAGTCGGTAGAGAAGATGTTGATAGACTGGGTGATAAACATCGACGTCAAGCCTCCCACCTATAAGGCGTAGACTCACTCCTCTTTCCAACTCTTCTGACAGCCTCGTCTTCATGTCCCCCCTCCTGCTCCTTCTCCACCGCTAGTGTGCTTCCCTCCCGCTCTCTGTCTAGCTGACTGTTCTATTATCACAGAGATCTTGAGAAGAAAGGGAGGAGGCTGGAGAGGGAGGGCTGTCTGTAATGTCCTAACTATTCTTTGTCTCCCTTAAATCTCTCCACACCTGCACTCAGTAAAGGAGGCAATTTAGACAACACGAACACTTATCGAGACTCTGCTCGGAGTCGAAGGAGAAGTACTGCAGCATATCATATGAACTATGAGAGAGAACGTAAGGACTATCTAGTCTAGCAGAGAAGAGCTAGTTGGAGGCGAAGTCTGGTTCTCCAGAGACATCTTGTCCAGCCTGGCTCAGTCGCTTGGTGAGCATTTGGCGGAACTCGCCCACGACGGCGCTCTCTTTCTGCGCTCTCTCCTCCAAGCTGATCATCGCCAGCGCTCTCTTCTCCTCAGCCGAGTAGACTTGGTTCTCTTTGCGCAGACGAATAGCATTCATGCGCTGGTGTCGCGACCCCGACATGACATAGCCTTGATGCTCCAGAGACTCGATTTCGTCAGCTTTCCAGCCAATCTCACCACGGCGAGGGATGCGCATGTTCTGCTGGACGTACTGCGCGATGGCCGCGCCTTCTCCAGGCAAGAGCGCCCCGCCATAAGAAACCTTCTGCCCCTCTGTCTCGCCTTTGAATGCCACGGGCTGCGGGCCCAGCTCGTCTTCATCGTCATCGTCATCATCTCCTAGCTGATCCCCCATGCCTGCATGAAGGGCGGCAGCACGGCCGCCCTGGACGTCAGCCTGGAAGGAGCGCATCTCGTGGAGGTCGTACAGGGAGACCTCCGGCACTGCTGGGGCCTCACCCCTCTCAGGAGAGAGAGGAGATGCTGGGAGGCTGGGGGTGGTCTTAGATTTCTCCTTCTTGCTGCTCTTCTTCTTGCGGCGCTTGCGCTCCTCTTCACTGTCCGAAGAGGAGGAGGAGGAGGTGGAGTCCCTTCTCTTCCTCCTGCTGCTTCGCTTGCGCTTTCTATCTGACGAAGAGGATGAAGACGATGACGATGACGAGGAGGAAGATGATGAAGAGGAGGAGGAGGAGGTGCTGGGAGAGCGACGCCGCCTTCCCTCATTAGGAACTTTCTCCCTCTTCTCCTCCTCCTCCTGCTTCTTCTTCTTGGAAACAACAGGAGCAACCTTGTCAACTGTCTTCCTGGCGGCGGGTGGAGAGGGAGACCTCGCCCAGACCCGCGCAGTGTGTCTGTATTGCAGGCGCTGCTGCAGGCGTCGCTCGTAGTGCTCGTCACTGCGTGGTGGCTGGCGATCCCCTCGAGGCGCGTAGTCTCTCCCTCGAGACGGATAGGCATAGTCAGGCCCTCCTGGTCCGTAGATGTCAACACCCTTGTTGTAGGACGCCATGGTGGAAAGGAATAAAAGCACGAAGCTTCCCCATTCCATGGAATCCACCGAGAGGAAAACGCGTTTTAGACAAACGCGCTTTTGTGCTCCGTGGAGTTGGAGACGAGGTGTTTTACGTTTTAGCGATTGAGAGCCTTTGGCGACGTGGAGAAAGCTCGGCAGTGCTGCTACTGCTACTACTGCTTGCCATGCTTTGTCAAGACAGACACATTCTTATTCCTCTAGACTAGACGACTGACTGACTCAGAATGATTCTCTGTCCGCTGGGATTCGATTGCGCTTTGCTCAACTCCTGCCCCTCCTACATCCAGCCCTGCCCTGACGGATTCTTCTGTGGAAGCTATGCGAACAGCTCCCACCTGGACGAGCTAGACTACCGATACGCCATGCTGCTGTCGATCAACTCCGGAGACGACGTGACGCAGAGCAACAAGGAAGACTTCGTGCCCCCCGGCCGCGTAGTGCAGAGCATGTGCTTCGCAGGCTTCTACTGCCCCGACCACTCCTCCATCTTGGTAAGCCTCTCACCTCTGCTAGTTCCCTGCATGTCCCTGCTAACCGGCAGCTCAGCCTTGTCCCTCGGGCAACTGGTGCTCTGAGAGGACCGCACAGCCGCACGACTGCGACCCGCTCTCAGTCAGCGAGGACGGCATGGCCGCCTTCCAAATCAACTTCATCAACACGTTGATCTTGGGCATCCTCGTCTTGATCACCTTCTCTCTCTCCTGCTTCTTGAGGCACAGGCAGAGGCGCAGGGACCGCTTGGCTCGCACTGCAGACTCCAGCTTGAAGTCCTCCTCCTCTTCCTCCTCTTCCTCATCATCTTCTAACCGTGGCTATGACCAAGAGAGCGCGGGTAGCGAGATGGTGAAGGTGAAGGAGGAGGAGGAGGAGGAGGAGGTGAGCGGGGTAGTGGAGGTGACATTCCGTGGTCTGTCTCTTCCTCCAGTCTTCTCTTCAGTCAGCGGCACTCTGCCTGGAGGGAAGATCTCAGGCATCTTGGGACCCACAGCCTGGTAAGAGCTCCTCCTCCTCCTCCTCCTACTCCTCGAGGTGCCCTGGCTGACTGTGTCTGATAACCTTGTAGTGGCAAGTCGACTCTTCTCAATCTGTTGAAGCGAGGAGGAGAAGGAGCTGCAGCAGGAGAAATGGCCGTGACGGTCATCGACCGCAAGAAACAAACTGCCTGGCGATTGGAGGCCAGCGCTCTGAACAATTACATCGGCTTCGTGCCGCAGGAGGACGTCTTCGACCGCCAGCTCACAGTGCGCGAGCTGCTCATCTTCAACGCGCTCTTCCGCGGCCGCACGCTGCGCAGCTATGCTGAGGCTTGCAAGGAGGCTGACCACGTGCTATCCCAGCTGGGGATCGCCTTCATAGCGGAGTCGATCATCGGAGGAGGAGAGAACCAGGCGGCCAACATCTCCGGCGGGCAGTTGAAGAGAGTCAACATCGGCTGCGAGCTGGTGGCGCTCTCCAGGCCTGGCATGCTCTTCCTGGACGAGCCCACGGCTGGACTGGACGCCTCCGTCGCCTTCGACCTCATGCTCACCTTGGAAGACATCTGCAAGTCTGGCATAACCATCTGCCTCGTGCTGCAGCAGCCGCGCAAGGAGATCTTCGAGCGCATTGACAACCTCATCCTCATGAGTCTGCTAGGCGGTGTGGTCTATGAAGGCGCTTCATCGGGTGCGGTAGACTATTTGCAGTCGCTGGGCTATTCGATTGGACCAGACACTTCTGACGCTGACTTCTGTCTAGACGTGCTGAACAATGCCGTCGTCTGCACGCCTTCCTCCAAGAAGGTGAAGGTCTACCCGGCTAGTCAGCTGCACTATTACTGGGAGAAGATGACCGCAGAGCAACACGCTGCCTATCACCACACCAACTATGATGACGAGGGAGACCATTGGGGGGATTACAACAACTTGTTGCAAACGTTCAAGACTAAAGAGTTAGTCTATCGGCCAGCACTTCGTGAGCGCTTCGATCGTTTGCTTGCCCAGTGTTTGCTTAATGCTCGCCGTCTTTTCGTAGTGCGCATTCGCAACTTGCCAGCTATTTGCATATACATGTTGATCAACCTGGTGATGGCCTGCGCCTTGTCCAGCGGCTTCTCCATTCTCATGACTGATACGTACTTGAGCGCCGTCGCACCGAATCTGCCCGATGCCTTGCAACCTTACTTGCCAGGTCCTCTGAGCAAGTACCACAAGAACAACATGTCCTCGCTGGGCTTCGAGCAGCTGCTCTTCTTCATCTCCAGCACTCTTGGCGTCTCTTCCAGTCTGGCAAGTGTGCCAGTCTTCGCGGGATTCGAGGCCATTGCTCGACGCGAACACAATGCTGGCATGTCTTTGTGGGCGTTGACCTTCGGTCGCATCACGGCCGACTTGTTCTTCGTGGTGCTTAACGCGTTCACCTTCTTAGGCATCTGGTAAGTCATCGACTGCTCCACACCTCATAGCTAGCCTCGAATGATGATGATGATGGTGATGTGGTGCAGGTGTTTGTTCGGTCACGTTGGTGTCTACTACAACTGGATGGCGACGATTCTCGCCACTGCTTTCGCTTCTAGTGCCATTGGCTATTTCACCTCGTCTTTGGTCTCGAAGAACTCGGCGAGTGTGCTGGCCATCATCGTTACCATCGCATTCTGTGTGTTCGCTGGAGTGCAGCCCACTTTGGTGCAAGTCAATCGCTACCCTGTGATCGACTGGCCGTGGTACATCTCCTTCGCCACTTGGACGGCTGAGGCCACCTACTACACGTGGACGCGGTACATCATTGACGGAGGTCACGTGGATATCGACCTGCAGGAAGGAGCAGATCACTACGGCTACGTCATCGATGAGGGCCTGGGTCGATCTGTTGGCGCGCTCATGGCAATTGGCGTGGGGATTCGCGTGATTGCAGCGTGTATCTTTCAATGGAAGGCATCGCATCGAAGAGGACTCTAACCCAGTCCCTTTGCATTCCATTCATCAGGCAGTTCAGAGTAGGCAGTTTTGTTTGGATTGTTTTATGAGAGATTTTGTTGATCTATCCATTGAGCTAGCTAGCTGCCTTCTTATCATCTTATTCACTGTAAATTAACATTCAATTTATTTAAACGAGAGACTAATTACATTAAACATCGATTGCTCGCACAAGCTTTTGAATGTGATTGAGCAAGACATCTCCTTTCTTGATGATTTCTTGGTATTGGATGTTCTTCTTGTCAGGCCTGCGTGTCTCAATGATTCCTCCAACCTTGTCGATCTTTGCGTTCAGGCGGCCACCCGCGATGAACCTCGAGAGCTCTTTGTCCAGCAAGGACATCTCCATGCCGAAGGCCGACGCCATCGATGACAAGTGCACGGAGCGATAAGCTTCAAGGAATTGCTTGTAGGCGAGCACGCGGTACTCACGGAGAAGAAAAGGCGTGAGAGGACCCGTAAAGCGATCGCTTTGCAGAGTGGGCAGCAGCTCAATCATCTGTTACCATAGCCATCACAATGACAATGAAAAGGAGTAAGAGAGGAGTAAGAACAGTAACAACAGTGGAGGGAAGTCCTACCGCTTCAAAGAAGACCTTGTAGTTGCAGTCATAAATGCCATGGAGCACTTTCTGCGCGATGGGTAGTTCTCGGATTGTTGTGATGACGTGCGGATCTTTGATCACCTGCTTGCGCAAGGCGTTTCGATCTAAAGTGATGATAGAAGTGGCCACGAGGTAGAGGATGAAGGTCTGATATGAGCAGATCTCCGTGCAGGTGAACGTGGCTGTGCAGTCTTGTAATAGTTTGGCGGCTTCGCGCACGTCGCGCACGTGCAGCAGGTAGAGCGCCTCGTAGATCTTGAGGCGGTTGCGGCGGTCCCAGTCACCGCCCGTCTCGTTCAATGCCTTAGCCTCTGTGATCGCTGCTTTGAGGTCTGCGCTGTTGAGGTTGAAGAGGGCGATCTTGGCCTTCTCCATGTGCGCGTCGATCTTCTTGCCCGTAACGATCTTTGGCTTGGCGAGGAGGAGGTCGAAGGTCGCCTTGGCCGCGGCGAAGTCGCCAATCTGTGCCTCATACTTTGCCTTGGAGAAGTAGCCCTCGATCACTTCCGTGTCTCCCGCATTCTTCGTGGCGTCTTCAATCTTCGCCTCAATAGCCGCGAGGTCTTCACGATTTTTGTTCCTGCAGGCAAGAGGATCAATCAGTCAGTCAGTCAGTCAGCGAGGCAAGGGTAGATGGTAAAGACCATAATGACCTACTTGAGTCTATCGAGTAGGTTGCTGTCGACGGTCCAGGAGAACTTCTCGGCCAGCGAGGCGTAGAGTGGCGCCATGCCGTCCTCTTCGATCCTCCGCAGAATCTTCTGCAGACTGGCTTCGGTCTTCTCGAGGTCTCCCTCAGAGCGGAGGAGGTCGTAGTTGTAGAGGTCGTTGGCTAGTTCCTGCAGGGCCATGGCTGTGCGGGGAAGTCAATCACTCAAAGTCAATCAATCAGTCAATCTGCAGTGACGCCAAGCAGCAGTTCTCGTGAACTCTTCGCTGCCGGAAGAAACTGTTTTTACAATAAAAAACTGTTTTTACTATATACCACCTGTGTGAGAGACTTCGCATTACATCTCCATGACATAATTAGATTTCACACATTTTGCTAATGAAGTAAAAGAGAGATTCTGCATGAAGTTAAGTTAGTAAAAATGAGCTATACTGAACAACACAATCTCCTTTCTCTCAACAATAATTAGAGAGGGGATGGCTGGTATGCCAAAAGGGAAGCGATGACGAAGCCAATGCTGTAGGACCTACTGCCCTCTGTCTCTTGCGAGTCAAGACAGTCACCGCCCGCTTCGAGTTCATAGATTACTCGACTGGGCTACAGCGTCCCTGAGTCAAGGAATCGCTGGACAACTCAGAGAGACGAACCCGGCCCAGCGAGTCGCAGGAACCGTGATACGCCTCTCTGAGTGCCTCTCGAGGAGCAACCCACCCCTCTGCCGCGGCAGGAGAGACCCATCACCATCAACGACAATTCCATATTGCCTTCATTCCTCTCGTTGCCTAGGAGTCAGCAGCGAGCATTGCTGAAAGTCCAGTTCCGAGTTGCTGAGCTACTATTCAGCGAAATGAAGCAGAGGACTACTGATCGATCCCAGTAATTATCAGCGATGGCGTCAAGCAACGCGAAATTGAATCACTGAAGGTCACATGCTGACCACTGAGCAGGCATTGAGCAGCCCATTCGAAGTAGGTCCCATTCACTCCACACCACACGATCTCGCTCAACTACTCCGCAGAGAGCAGAGTTGGCTCAACTATCTTACTTCATGGTATCTCCTCACCATCCCAGCGCACTTTCAAAAGATCTGCCATGGCCTTCCCCGCCTTGAGAAGAACAGGCTTCTGTCCTCCAGAAGATGAACAAGATGAAGAAGAATATCTTCGGAAGGTGGAAAGTTGAACTGTTTGATGGCCAACTCTTCATAACAGCCACTCCTCATCTCATACACCACATCGCTCCCCCCTCTGGACTTTACCTCAAACAATCCAAACTCACTCATCTCACCACGACAAGTCCTGTTTTAAGGTTTATAAGTACCACATCAACTTCGACGTCAGCGGCGGCCAAACCCGAGATCGGCGGCAGGATTGGCACTGCACTTGCAACTCTTCCAGCAAACAAGACTCAACAAGATATCACAACTGTCACAATCAAATCCCTGAGATACTCTGTGTTTTGACTAAGAAAGACTCACAAGAAATGTCCGCCACCACCGCCAATCATGTTGTCTTGGAAAACTTGGAATCTGGCAAGCAGATCGACTATGCGCATCCCATGCTCAATCAGAACCCCAATTATATCTACTATCAGCAAGCTGAGAAGCTTCACGGGTTCTTGTCACGCCAGTATCCCACCATCGCCAACCCTGCTCCTCTGGGTCTTTGTGCTTTCGGCATGACCACTTTCGTTATCTCCATGTATAATGCAGGAGCCATTATTGGTGAGTACTTTATCGCATTGTCTTCTATACGCGTAATCTAACATTTCTGACACTGTCATGCATAGACTTGAGATCTCCTACTCAAGGAGCTGGCATGGGTATGTGCATGTTCTATGGCGGGTTGATCCAACTTCTGGCTGGAATGTGGGAGTTCAAGACTGGAAACACGATCGGTGCTCTGCTGTTTTCTTCTTATGGTGGCTTCTGGTTGAGCTATTCGGCTCTGTATGTGAGTGCCTTCGGCTTCATGGCTGGGTATGCTAAAGCCGATGCTCAAGTGAAGAACGATGCGTTGGGCATCTTCTTGTTGTCCTGGAGTATCTTCTCCTTCTTATGGATGATCGCCATGCATCGCACCACCTTGGCGTTGATGTTCTTATTGTGGTTGGTAGGCATGACCACATTGTTACTTGCCATTGGCGAGTTCAAGGAGAATGACTTGTACCTGAAGCGTGCAGGTGGTATCTTCGGTATCATCGGGGCCGGAGCAGCATGGTATGGTGCTATGGCCACCTACATGACGAAGAAGAATAGCTTCATCGTGTTGCCTTTAGGCGAGATGGACCCAATCTACAAGAGACTGGGCTGGCTGGTGGATGAGCCAGAGGAAGAGGAAAATGTGAAGGGCAAGTAAACTTGTTCTGTTAAGAAAGAGTATTGCCAGGTGACTGCTCTGGTCTTTTGTCATTATTTGCCCAGCGGTTTGAAGGGCAAGAGTGAAGGAGAAGAAGGAGGAGCATATCCTGCGTTGTTGTATTGCGCATTACGCGTCATATACTTTAGCGTTATTTGTGTTCGTTACTACTATATTTTGTGCTAATTTGTTTTCGTTGTTATTGCTGGGTAATGCTGTGTGCTTCATATCAATAGTCGGCTACATATCTTATTGCAGTAAACATTAAGCATATCATATTTGAACAGCAAAGATTTTTCATAGGGGTTATTGGTTAATCAGGGTTTTGCAAAAATGATCTGGGTGTGGGTAGATTAATATGCACTACTTGAGCATTCCTTTCACCAAAGCTGCTTTGTCACATTTCTATCAAGTCTTGCAGCCTATTGAGTAAATATCAAGCATCTTCACCAAGACCACCCCAGCGAGTTTTCATCGCTTGGTGTTGTTTCTCTGCTTCTTCCCTCTCTGTCTTTGTCGCTCTCCTGCGAAGAACAGGAAGGATTGCACGTTGAAGTGCGCAAGAAGAATTCCACACCCCCGCCCCGCAACACCTCTCATTTCAATCAGAGAGACACAAACAAATCAAACAACACACATAACAAACTCTTCTTTCATGGGTTACAACTCATCTCCAAAACACAAAGAGTTGTTGATCTTGCATCCCCACCCTCGATCCTCGCCTTGTCGAGAAGGCGATCCAAATCAACAACTGTCACAATCAAATTCCAAAGATACTCTTGTACTCTGACTAAGAAAGACTCACAAGAAATGTCCGTCATCAATCACGCTGTCTTGGAAAACTTGGAATCTGGCAAGCAGATCGACTATGCGCATCCCACGCTCAATCAGAACCCCAATTATATCTACTATCAGCAAGCTGAGAAGCTTCACGGGTTCTTGTCACGCCAGTATCCCACCATCGCCAACCCTGCTCCTCTGGGTCTTTGTGCTTTCGGCATGACCACTTTCGTTATCTCCATGTATAATGCAGGAGCCATTATTGGTGAGTACTTTGTCACATTGTCTACTATACGCGTAATCTAACATTTCTGACACTGTCATACACAGACTTGAGATCTCCTACTCAAGGAGCTGGCATGGGTATGTGCATGTTCTATGGCGGGTTGATCCAACTTCTGGCTGGAATGTGGGAGTTCAAGACTGGAAACACGATCGGTGCTCTGCTGTTTTCTTCTTATGGTGGCTTCTGGTTGAGCTATTCGGCTCTGTATGTGAGTGCCTTCGGCTTCATGACAGGATATGCATATGCTGATGCTCAAGTGAAGAACGATGCGTTGGGCATCTTCTTGCTGTCCTGGAGTATCTTCTCCTTCTTATGGATGATCGCCATGCATCGCACCACCTTAGCGTTGATGTTCTTGTTGTGGTTGGTAGGCATGACCACATTGTTACTCGCCATTGGCGAGTTCAAGGAGAATGACTTGTACCTGAAGCGTGCAGGTGGTATCTTCGGTATCATCGGGGCCGGAGCAGCATGGTATGGTGCTATGGCCACCTACATGACGAAGAAGAATAGCTTCATCGTGTTGCCTTTAGGCGAGATGGACCCAATCTACAAGAGACTGGGCTGGCTGGTGGATGAGCCAGAGGAAGAGGAAAATGTGAAGGGCAAGTAAACTTGTTCTGTTAAGAAAGAGTATTGCCAGGTGACTGCTCTGGTCTTTTGTCACTATTTGCCCAGCGGTTTGAAGGGCAAGAGCGAAGGAGAAGAAGGAGGAGCACATCCTGTGCTGTTGTTGTTGTATTGCGCATTACGCGTCTTATTATGATAGATTGATGTTATTGCTTATTTTCCGTCATTGAATTATAATCTGCCTCCTTTCAAGCAGGGTTACGAACAACGTCAATATGGTAATGATTAACTACTCATGCTTTTTCGATCCCTCTCTTCTTCCTGTTATGCAATAGTTGGGTGGGCTATCAACTGATTCTGCCGAATGCTATCATATATTTGGACTACCTATACTATTTGGATTCCCTGTACGTTTCGGCAGAGCCCGTTAAATCTTCCGGAACAGGAAATGATTCCGAGACAATGACAGCCGGAAGGACGATACAACAGGAGTCAGATGCACCAAAAGCGAAAAAGACTCACGAGGAAAGCCTGGCCCAAGCCTTGGAACATTACAACAGCAGAAGACCTCATCACGGAAGCGATATGGGTAAAGACTGTTATGATCAGGCAATGGAAGCTGAAAGAGCTTTTTATCGAAACCTTGAAGAGGATATGGATCCGAATGTGATCCCTCTCTCACCATCCGGAGATAAGGGGAGAAATCCTATCTTAAACGAGTCAGGCAAAGAGATACTTCAACAAAACTAACAGAGGACAGTTTTACCGATAGTGACTGAAGTGCTATGAAAACAAGAAAGGAATGGAAGTTTCACTCCTGATCTCCATAAAGGACTTACAACGATTAAATAAGGAATACAAGTAGGTAGAGAATGCTAGCATTAAGGCTTCACTCGATTGAACGCATTTCTGAACATTCGAAACCCTTTTTCTCTGTGTGCAATGCTACCATCGCTTTATCGTAAAGGATTACCACCCAAGCAGGTCCATAGCTCGGACGATGTATCCATCCTTTAGTATACCGTCAGCAAAGGTATCAGACTAGCTTATGCGACCTTCAAGTTATAGCTGCGAGTTCAGATGCTATGCCACAGACAAATATGGAAGAAGAAGATGAATCCTAAGAAGAAGAGTACCTTCCTGCGAAAACCTTATCTAAATGCCCAGCATTTAAAAGTTTATCAAGTTCTGAAGCTCAAGAATCAATCACACCCCACAATCAAGGGACTCGCAGATAAAGTTAAAGAGCATGGTCTGGTTAGAAACCTTGTGGAGTTGGAAGCGAGAATTTCCAGGATTTCCATTTCAATATTGATTTGTGATAACTCTTTCTCAATAGTTTTCCACAGGAACATCGTTCAAAAGTTGTTATATGTCACTATCGCATGCTGCACTGGATGTGTTGAAAACAGTCACACCCCCGCCCCACAACACCTCTCATTTCCCTGAGTGAGACGACCGCCAAATCAAACAACACACATAACAAACTCTTCTTTTAAAAGTTATAACTCATCTCCTAAGTATCAAAATGTAGTTGATCTTGTATTCTCTCCCTCGTTCCTCCCTGTCCAGAACTTGATCCAATCTATAGCTGTCACAATCAAATTCCAAAGATACTCTGTGTTTTGACTAAGAAAGACTCACAAGAAATGTCCGCCACCACCGCCAATCATGTTGTCTTGGAAAACTTGGAATCTGGCAAGCAGATCGACTATGCGCATCCCATGCTCAATCAGAACCCCAATTATATCTACTATCAGCAAGCTGAGAAGCTTCACGGGTTCTTGTCACGCCAGTATCCCACCATCGCCAACCCTGCTCCTCTGGGTCTTTGTGCTTTCGGCATGACCACTTTCGTTATCTCCATGTATAATGCAGGAGCCATTATTGGTGAGTACTTTGTCACATTGTCTACTATACGCGTAATCTAACATTTCTGACACTGTCATACACAGACTTGAGATCTCCTACTCAAGGAGCTGGCATGGGTATGTGCATGTTCTATGGCGGGTTGATCCAACTTCTGGCTGGAATGTGGGAGTTCAAGACTGGAAACACGATCGGTGCTCTGCTGTTTTCTTCTTATGGTGGCTTCTGGTTGAGCTATTCGGCTCTGTATGTGAGTGCCTTCGGCTTCATGACAGGATATGCATATGCTGATGCTCAAGTGAAGAACGATGCGTTGGGCATCTTCTTGTTGTCCTGGAGTATCTTCTCCTTCATATGGATGATCGCCATGCATCGTCATAGCTTAGCGCTTATGTTCTTATTGTGGTTGGTAGGCATGACCACATTGTTACTCGCCATTTCCGAGTTCAAGGAGAATGACTTGTACCTGAGGCGTGCAGGTGGTATCTTCGGTATCATCGGGGCCGGAGCAGCATGGTATGGTGCTCTGGCTAGCTTCATGACGAAGAAGAATAGCTTCATCGTGTTGCCTATAGGCGAGATGGACCCAATCTACAAGAGACTGGGCTGGCTGGTGGATGAGCCAGAGGAAGAGGAAAATGTGAAGGGCAAGTAAACTTGTTCTGTTAAGAAAGAGTATTGCCAGGTGACTGCTCTGGTCTTTTGTCATTATTTGCCCAGCGTTTTGAAGGGCAAGAGTGAAGGAGAAGAAGTAGCACATTGTGCTGTTGTTGTTGTATTGCGCATTTTGCGCCGCTATGGTCTGATCATGATAGATGATATTTTGTTGCTTGATTTTCTGTCATTGAATGTTAATCTGCCTACTTTCATGCAGTGCAAAGAACAACATCGATATGGTAATGATGAACTTACTGATGGTGTTTCGTTGCCAGAGGGTCTTCTTTTTTGGTCACGGGGGACTTTTGACACTTTTACCACATATCTTCTGTCTTTTCCCTCATTTTACCAGTGGCTCTTCCAATATTTTGTTCTCCATGCAAAGATGCTGCAGAGGACCGTGGATGAAAACATAGACTGGCACTGGAAGGTGGTAGTCTTGTTCTTCATGGTGTTTGGACTCTCTCTTGGCTTCGGAGCCTTCTGCGCCTGGTTCCAGAACCACGACTGCCTCGCGCTGCAATTGGGCGTGGCGGCAATCCTCTTCTTCGCGGTGGGCGCGGCGGCAAAATCTATTTGTGCCACTCTCACCTCGGGAAGCTTTTATCTTAGAAAAAATGAGGCGCACATATTTCCTGAGACCTCTCCGGGCACCAGCAAGAGAGGAACATCTGACACGGGAACGGGCACAGACCCAGGAATCTCGATAACACAGAGGCCCAGCTCCACTCACTCTGTCAGCCCGATTATGGCCTTCGGTAGTTTAGTCGACTTTGATGACGAGGACTTTGAAGGCAGTGATGGGGATGATCTGCACCTGCCCATCTCCATGGTCTAGTCCACCTTGTCATCGCAATCTGTTTACACTCCATATTGATCTTTTTTTATATTTATAACATGTGCATATTATACCAGTGGTGCATAGCTGGCTTGTTGACCGAGCTTCCATTCCCTGTTTTACTATTGTTTTGTTTGACTGACTGTTTTATTCCCGACCAAATTGGAAAATGTATCCTTTGGCTGCTATCTGTTTGTAGCTACTTATATAGAGCAGAGAAGGTGTGGGATGTCATGCACTTGGTGTGTTTGTTTTATGTGTATATACTTGATGTCCCCACGTCTGCTGCTGGCTATTGTTAACTAATCAATAGGAAGGAGGTATTGAAACCATCTTGATAGCTTACAATAAGTAAGGTCAAGTTGCTATGTCCTTCGGCTGATATCAAAATTAATCTAATTCCACCCTACTTATAACAGTTCCGACCAGACATCACGTCTATGTATAGTATATATAGAATATAATATAGCATGAAATAGAGGAAAAAGATCGAAAGAAAATCACAATTAGGCCGCGAACTCGGGGCCAATAGCTTCTTGCTGCTGTAGTGGTTGATCCTTCTTGGACTTCTCCATGTAGTCGAACATAGCCAGCCACGCGAAGAGAACTGCGAGAAAGGTCAGCACTGCGGCTCCGTTGCCGAGTTTACATCCCGCATTAAGTTCATGATAAGTGGAGGCAGGGTTGAGATTCATGCTATCCACTTCAATGGAACATCCAACGAAACCTTGCAAGTCTAAGATACCTGACTCAATGGAAGCCATGACCATGAAGAGCGAGAAGAGACCCAGGAAGACATGGTAAGACAGATAGAGCTTCTTGGATGCGTTGGAGACGAGGTTGGTGAGGAAGAAGAGTGCTCCGAGGAAGTAGTTTAGACCGTAGAGGGAAATCGTGGCAATACCCACGATGGAGTGAGCCGAGTAAAGATTGGCGTAGTGCCCGCCTCCTTCGTGCTTGTTTGTGAAGTTGTTTGATGCGAAGACCGAGTACAATCCCAGCACAATGCAGACTAGCGCCGCGAGGTGGAGGACTCCATGAAGCTGCTTGGCCCAAGTCTTGGGCAGATCCACGATGCGATATGTGACCATGGAGGAGATGCCGAAGAAGAGCATACCAGCAGTCATGAAGACTGGATGAAAGTTGGCGAGCTGCTTGTTGAAGTTTAGTCCTCCCATGTATGAGTCATCAGCGTTCTTGCCGACGCCCCACAGTATGACAAAGATCGTGGCCACCAATGCAAACAGAATTGCCAACCAGGCAGCAGATTTCTGCACGATGGAGGCGCGATGAAAGAGTTTGGAGCGAGCAGTGTCAGGTTGTTGAGCATTCATTGTAGTATCTTGCAGGTGAAGGCAGAGGCTGGGCCGGTACGATCAATTATGAGGAATGTTCTGAAAGATGGAACAGAGCATCCCTGCGCTTGCACCCGCCCATCTCTCTTCTCGTTCGCTACCTATCCCTACCTCTTGCTCTGCCATCGCTCTTTGCAAAGCCATTGCCGCGAAGTCTTCGGAACTTGGAACTTCTACTTGCGACGTTCAGAACTTTTCCTGGCTTATACAGAACAACACCCCCAACACAGCAGCAGAGCGGAAGAGAAACCCGCTTTTCCTTACCTTTAAACCACCAAAACGTGCAACCCACACACGAAAGTCACAGCAGCGAGAATATCCAACCCAGCGCAAACAGTACAAGTAACGGTTTTTCGTGCAACTTTGTTGATCGCTTTGGTGTGTACCTATAGCTAACATAAGAATGCAGGATAAAGTAACAGAATGGTTGCGAGGAGACAGGAACAAAGTTAATCTAATTCCATCCTACAGACATCACACGTCTACTGTAAGTATACCAAATGTAAAATACTAGTACAAGACAGGAAGAATCGTAATCTGATTCCCTGCTATTTGCATTTGCGACAAGTCTACGTGTATTATATGTAAAATACTGGCATATGGATATTAATATGCTACAGCGTGATATATTGGAAAGACATCGAAGTGAATATATGATTAGAAAGCCTCGGGGTCAACCGCTCCCAGCTTGCTGTGTGCGGCTTGCTCTTGTGGCTCATCTCCCTTGGACTTCTCCATGTAGTCGAACATGGCCAGCCACGCGAAGAGGACTGCGAGAAAGGTCAGCACTGCGGCTCCGTTGCCGAGCTTACATCCCGCATTAAGTTCATGGTAAGTGGAGGCAGGGTTGAGATTCATGCTGTCCACCTGAATGGAGCACCCAACAATGCCTTGCTCGTTTAAGATACCTGACTCAATGGAAGCCATGACCATGAAGAGCGAGAAGAGACCCAGGAAGACATGGTAAGACAGATAGAGCTTCTTAGCTGCTTCAGAGACGAGGTTGGTGAGGAAGAAAAGTACTCCGAGGAAGTAGTTTAGACCGTAGAGGGAAATCGTGGCGATACCCACGATGGAGTGAGCCGAGTAAAGATTGGCGTAGTGCCCACCGCCTGCATGTTTGTCTGTGAAGTTCTTCGAGGTGAAGATCGAGTACAATCCCAGCACAATGCAGACTAGCGCTGCGAGGTGGAGGACTCCGTGGAGAAGTTTGGCCCAAGTCTTGGGCAGGTCCACGATGCGATATGTCACCATGGAAGAGATGCCACCTAAGAGCGTGCCAGCAGTCATGAAGACTGGGTGAAAGTTGGCGAGCTGCTTGTTGAAGTTTAGCCCTCCCAAGTAGGAGTCGTTAGTGTTCTTGCCATCAGCCCATCGGATGATCAAGATCATAGCCACCAATGCAAACGCAATAGCCATCCAGGCAGCAGATTTCTGCACGATGGAGGCGCGATGAAAGAGCTTGGAGCGAGCATTGTCAGGTTGTTGAGGATTCATTGCAGTATCTTGCAGGCGAAGGGAGACGTCGGGGAAGAGAGAGGCTGGGCCAGTGCGATCAATTATGAGGAATGGGAGATGTTCCCAAAGGCTGACCTGTCCTTCTTATCCCCACCTCTGCAGGGAACATCTTCCAGCTCACATGTCGCGCATTTTCTGCACCATATTTGATGCCTCCTCTTCGCCAACACCACTGTATAGCTCAGAACTAGCACACTATTCACACAACAATTCTCCTCCTCCTCGACTTGTTCCCAGACACCACACCTCCACATAATACGATTGGCGAGTTCTTCAATGTTAACATGTGACTTTTAAATCTATTTTTATTACTTGAGGTCGCCTCTCAGAGCAGGTGAACGGTCACCGCGGTGCTTCCAGTTTTGAAGTTTTCAGTTTCCAGAGAAGAGGTCCACCACATGGAATTGAGAACCGTTTCAAGGCAAGGCTGTTAGGGAACACAAGAGACAGGCCAACTCAGAGGTTAACAAGACTTTTAATGTGGAATGAGGGAAAGTGTATGCGGTATGGTAAATATTAGTATGAAGGAGCTAGCTAGTTATTCTTCGATAAGTCTTCGATAATGTGCATGGCAGTTGAAAAGCTCCCAAGAAAATGTGTGTGTGTGTGTGTGTGTGTGTGTGTGTGTGTGTGTGTGTGTGTGTGTGTGTGTGTGTGTGTGTGTGTGTGTGTATGTGTGTGTGTGTGTGTGTGTGTGTGTGTGTGTGTGTGTGTGTGTGTGTGTGTGTGTGTGTGTGTGTGTGTGTGTGTAGCAAGGGAAGAGTTCTGACACTGTGTGTCCACAGCAGCACTCGTTGGGCCCTCATATCCCAGGACTAACACAGGTGAAGTAAGAAGAGAATCAAGAAGCAGATATGGGTCATTGAGACTCATCTTGTTGACCTATTGGGTTGAATAGTATACGATGGGTTACGAAATGCCTTCACCTGCTTTGCTATCCGTTGAATTAGCCGATAAGGTTGTCCTACTACTATAGTACGAGACATCACCTGCTAGACTAGCGCTCACTGTGATCACACTCAGTGCTAGCGCTTGGTGACACTGTGACCTCAGACGATGTGAGAGGCAGAGAGGAATCAGTAAGGATAGACAACCTTCACCTTCAAGGAGAGGCCAAGTAAATGAAGAATATTGGTTAGGATAGGATTAGTTAGGATACAATCATCACCACGGTTTGTACACTATGTACAGACAGACAGAGAGAGGGAGGGGAGGGGGGGGAGGACGGATGGAAGGAAAGCAGATAAAGCGCAGAGGAATGATGCGGGTCAGAGCTCGATCTCCCGATGCCGTTGCGCAGGGCTTGCTTCCCTTTCCTTCTCCTGCTTCACTAACGAGCGACAGCGACTGTCGGGATGCAAAAATATGGTGAACACCACGTCCGCCACGCTTCCAACGCCTAAGACAATGATAGAGGCAAAACCCAACAGCTTGGCCAGCTGCTCACGACTGTAGAACCAGCTGCAGAAGGAGATGAAGCCTAACATAAAGCCGAACAACATCACCACCGCTGGCAGACGAATAAGGGTGAAGCTTCTCACGAAAGCGACGATAACAAGGATCATTGAGTAGGAAGGGGTGAGGTTGACTGATGGGGCGGCGGTTGGAAAGGTGAAAGATGATCTTGGATCCAATAGCAAACCAAACCGTGGCGTTGAAATCTCATTCTTCTTAAGTTAAACAACGCATTTCGATAAACGCGCTTCTTGCCCCTCACTGTCATCCCTCAGTCCCTCAGAATGGCTATGAGAGATGTCATGCCTTGCAAGAGAGCAGGAAGAACTTGGTGGAAGTACTTCCCTTCCTGCATAATGGGATCCAGCCTGTTTATTGGCTTTGGGGCGTTTTGTCTCTGGTTTCAAGGTGAAGATGACGGGCTGGCCCAGACAATAGGAACGATCAGCGGGGTCGTCTTAGTGCTGGGAGGTGCCGCCGATCTGATTTGCGACAGAGCGCTCTATGCTAAAGGTCTAACTCTTCGCTCACAATCATTCAGTAATCACAGGCCACTGACGAGCACTTCCACCATCAATCTGAGCCCTCTCCTCTCCAGTGGGCATATTTATGGTGACAACAGCTCACAGTGCCAAGAAACAAACCCCAGGAAATAAATGTAACTATTATTTTAGTTTCTCTGACACAGTGACTACTTCATAGAGAGAGGGAAGCGAGCTCCGCTCTGAGTGCCGCCTCTCCATCCAACTTCTTCCTCTGCAAACATTCAAAACAAACAAACAAAGAGAATAGCACAGGTTAGAGACAGAAAAAGAGAGACAGAGACGGAGAGAGATACACAGAGAGGAACTCTCAGACCCACCTGCTCAGCATCGATTGTCTGGCCTGCAGCAATCTTGGTCTTAATTTCGTCAATTCCCTTGAGCTTCTTTGCAATTGCTTTGGCGCGCTTCTCTTTGTCGACAGCAGTCTCTGGGGCACTAGCAGCTGGAGGGGAAGCTGCAGGAGCAGAAGCTGCAGGAGGAGCAGGAGGCTTAGCCGCTGCCTTCGCTGCGGGGGCTGGTGCAGGAGGAGCACCAGGAACTTTCTTCTTATTCTCCGTTGGAGGGGGCATTCCAGGAATGACTCTTTGCTTGACAGCAGGGACAAACTTGGCAGGAGGGGCGGAGGCAGGGGCCTTGACCTTGCCAACAGGCACTGCCGCGGTCTGCTCCTTCTCACGCGCCATGAACGAGGAAAGAGAGCCTGTGGATCGTGGAGGGCGATAGGGAGCTGGCTTGGGAGCGGCTGCGGCAGGGGCGGGAGGAGGCGTTGCTGCAGCTTCCTCACCCTGCTGCCTGCGAGGAGAGGGAGGACGATCAGAGTACAACCCCGCGGGAACTGGCCTCCAGTAGGCAGCATAGGCACGCTCAAAATCAACCTTAACAACGGGTCCAGTGCCGTTATATCGGAAAAGCTTCACGTTATTGTCCACATTCATGCGAGGAGCCAGAGAGGCTGTGAGGAAGGAGCGACTATCAGGAGCCCAAGCAAAGGCTGTGGCGCAATGAGAGGTGTTGGAGCCCAGCTTCTTGAGGCGAATTGTGTCATAAAAGTCCATCTCGCCGGCGAGGTTTCCAAAGCCTGCGAGACATAAGAATCGCCCGTGAGGTGCCCACACGATCGTGTTGCGATGCGCCGCGCCGAAATGGTAGACTGGCTCTCCTTTCTCACTGTACATAGAGCTAGCTGCTGGCATATTTCCCGCAATTGCTACGAACCTACACAATCGCAATCAAGTCAGAAACACGACGAAAGATAGTGATGCGAGCAGTCTAACCTGTCGCCATTGGGAGACCATTTGGCATCCTGTACAGGCCCGTCTTTGCTCTGCTCCACCTTCGCAGAGATGTTATGCTGAGGATGGATAATATAGAGCGCTGTAGCTCCGTAGTATGAAGCGTTCGAAGAGTCCACATCGCTTTGGGAGTGGATGAGCAGGGAAGTGCCCTGGCGATTCCACATCAAAGAGGCCTCAGAGGCTCCAAAGATTGTTCTCGACGCAACCGGCCCACTAATAGTCTTATCAGCGGGTTGAAAGGAATAGACCGAAGTGGTTCCTGGCTTGCCTCCTGCCTCGGGAGTGAAGACTGCGATGTACAGTCCCGCCGCACAACTGGTGGGTGCCACACGGAATTGACTGGCTCCTCGATGAGACAGCTTCACTGCCTCCTCTCCGTTGAACCCTGATTCCGTAAGATAGACAAGGATCTCATTGCTGCCCAGTCGCAGAGCGAAGCGGTCGTCGTCGGTGAATTGGATGGCGTCCGCCTTGTACGTCTTGGCCACGAAGCCTGCCAGCAGTGCTCCAGTGGCTGTGCTCCAGACACGCAGGTTGGAAGTTGGGTGGTCATTGACCTTCGTGGGTAGAGAGTAAGTGACGAGGAATCTGCCTTGAGGGCTGAAGTCCGCCTTGGCGGCGTCGGAGATGTCCAGCTCGACCAGAAGCGATCCAGTGCTCGCGTCGTGCAGGCTCAGAGGCTTGTTTTCGTGAAGCAAGCAGTAGACACTGCCGTCGCTGTTGTAGATGGGCGGTAGGCGCAGGCCAGCGGCTGGTACGGGGAAGGGCTGCGCGGCCAGGCTGTAGACAATCTCGCCGCCACTGCCTGCTGGGGAAGTCGCAGCTGGGCCCTCGTAGATCTGGATGGAATTTTTGTCTCGAACTAAAAACTGAGGCTGGGGTATGGAGCTACTGCTACCTCCAGCAACCTTGCCATCACCAATAGAAGCCATTCTCTTCTTGGAACAAAAGCAAAGAATGACCATCCCCTAACCCAATCTTATTAAGTTAACACTAACACTCCAAGACAACAGACACGGCACCTGACTGCTCGAAAAGGGCTATTTTCAGGGTTAAAAGTCGCCTCTGCTCTGAAGTGGTGAAGGCCAAGCAGTGCCAGCAGCGCGAGGCGAAGGACTGGAACGATCCCATCGGATCTTCAAAATATCTTGCCAGCTCCTGCAGAGCTCTTCCACCTGACCTTTCCTCTCCCTTCTCAACACTAGCCATGCCTCCTCAAGGTGAAAACAGTGCAAAAGCTCAGGCACAGGCCAAAAGTGTCCCTGACGACTCGCCCATCCTGTCCGCCTCGCCGCTCTCCCCAGTGGTGGTGCAGGTGGATGACAAAATATACGACGCAAAGACTCTGGCCAAGAGTCATGCTGGTGGAGAACTCTTTGTCAAGGTCTTCGCCGGGAGAGACGCCACGGAGGCCTTCCTGTCGTACCACCGCAAGCGCTTCCCGCACGACCGCCTGCAGAGCCTCTGCCTCGGCAGCGCGCAGCCCATGAAGACCTTCAAGGACGACGACTACCTAGAGCTCTGCAAGTTGGTGGAGGAGGTGCTGCCTCGCTCCAAGGCCTTCGCCCCCTGGCACTATTGGCTGAAGCTCGTCGTGCTGCTGGGCCTCGCCTTCGGCCTGGAGCTCTTCATCCACACCACCAAGTCCTACCGCTGGTACTTCACTGGCCCTCTTGGCTTGATCTTCGCCTGGGTGGGCATGAACGTCCAGCACGACGCCAACCACGGCTCGCTCTCCCCCGTGGCGGCCATCAATCGACTCTTCGGCTTGACGCAGAATTGGATTGGAGGCAGCGCGCTCGACTGGATCCACCAGCATGACGTTCAGCATCACATCTATCCCAACAGCGTCACTACCGACCCTGACATCGTTGGCAATGACTTCCTGCGGCTGAACCCTCTCAAGCCTCTGCATCGCTACCAGCTGGGCCAACACCTTTACGTCTTCCTGCTCTTCGCGCTCTTTGGCATGTCTTATATCGTCTCCTCCGTGGGTCATGTCGTCAATGGCTTCCACTACACACGCATGTCCGTGTTGGTGACTAAGAATCGTCTCTTCGAGGAGGCCACCATCGCTTTCTTCGTGTTGCGCTGGATTGTCTTCCCGCTCTATCAAGTGCCAGCAATATCCACCTTGATTAATGTCCTGCCCCTCTTTATTGTGGGTGGGTATTATCTGGCCTTCTTCTTCATCATCTCACACAACTTCGAGAACGCCTATTTCTATCGAGACGACAAGGACGAGGCTGTCAAGGTACCCCTTCCCTCCCCCTCCCCCCCGCTGTCCCCCTTCTACCCTGCTGATGAGATGTGTCTGTCGTCTGGTTTCTATTCTATAGGAGTCATTTCTTCGTAAGCAGGTTTGCACGGCAGCGAATGTGGGTGGCGCCTGGCTGGCCTTCATCAACGGAGGGCTGAACTACCAGATCGAGCACCACCTCTTTCCCCGCATCCAGCACTCGCACTACCCGACCATCGCCCCCATCGTGCGCGCCTATTGCGAGAAGAAGGGCATTCCCTATGTGCACTTCCCCACTGTCGGCGAGAATGTTGCTTCCTGTGTGCGTCATCTGCATCAGCTTGGCTCGCAGCAGTTCCCCACGAATTACCACCCCAGCAGCCAGTAGACCAGCTTGTCCCTGCTAGACTATCCCTTTTTTGTTCAAGTCTTAGTTGTATAAATGGTAACCCTTTGCCAACGACTCCGTTATAGCTCCTGTAAGAGGTGACTGAGAGAAACCGCGTCTCAGCATAATGTTAACGTTAATGTTATTGAGAGCTACAGTGTGAGTGATGCGAGTGATGACATCCTTCCAAGCAAGGCCATCCCGCGGAAAAGTAAAACAATTGAATCAGAAGTTGAGAGGCTCTGACGGAGGCATCTTGACAGACGCGCTCAGCAACGGACTACCACTACAAATCACAGCAAATCACAAGTCAAGCCTGGTAGATGGAGGAGGAGGAGGAGGTAGCAGGTTGTTTCCTACCTGCTGAGTGAAGTGCCTGCCGGATTGCCTGCGCAGAGCAGAAGCAGAAGTTGTCCCGCACGGCCCGCGGCATCCACACAAAGCACGTGAGTCTGTAGAGTCTGTCGCACGCCAGGCAACAGCACAGGCACGGCAAGACTTTGCTGTCCAAGAGAAGACGAGGAGTCCATGGAGTAATGCTGAGGGTCGAAGCAGAAGATCAAACGACTCTAATTTACACCACCACACACAGAGATGACGTCACCACCACCACCACCATCATACAAGGTACCATATGAGGTGTTGACTCTACCTGCATGATAGGTTGATTAGAAGCATTTTGTAACGTTGCTTTGACGAGAAAACGCGGGCCTAGGCCTTGGACAGAGACTTGCAATCGCACATCTTGACTGCCCACCACCGCTGCAGTCTAAACAACAACAACAACAACAACAACAACCAGAATGAATGAGACAAACAACGAGAATGAGACCAGCAAGACCAGGAGGAAGAATAAAGAGATAATGTATCGCAGGTATCTGTCAAGGAAGGCAATGCTAGTCAGCCTTGTCATCTACTGCGAAGTGTTAATTTGGCACCAAACTGCGCTCTGCGGCAGCGATCGACAAATCGCCTTTCCCTCCCACTGCCAGGGAGGGCAGAGTGGCTAGCTCGGTGCGACAGATGACGACGACATGTTCTCTCTAGTCTCAGCTATGCTTACCAAGCTTCCATCTGTCAGTGTCTTGACATAAGCTCGCGCTGTGGTGAGGCGCAGTTTGCAAAGGTCTCTCTGGAAAGAGCGATGGATCTCCGGCGCCTTCTCCCTCTCTCGCTGCGTCTGCTCGACATAGAGCTTCGTCTTCTTCGGCACGGGCAGAGGGACGTCTTGTTCTGGCGGAGGTCCTGCGCTGAAGTTGAGACTCTCGATCTCAGCCGTGCGGCGCCACATTTTGATCGTCAAGGCGCCGGGCCCGTGCACGATGATCAGCGAATTCTCCTCGCGGCCGTACAGCCCATAGCACATCGCAAGAATAGGCCGATCCACTTTGAAAGAGTGGATCAGTGTGAGCTCCCTGTACATGCAGATCTCCCCCGTGGCCAGAGCCACGAGAAGCAAATAGTTGACCTTGGCCTTCTTCAGAGACATGATGCAGAGCTCCGCGATGTCTTCCGAGAGGATCATGCCCTTCAATCGCTTGCCGCGAGAGGAGTAGCAGGCGATGTTGCGGTCCATCGTCGCCGCCCACAAAAACTTTTCTTGTCGCACGAGAGCCACGGCCTGCGCGCCCAAATCCACCGCGGAGCCGACCAGCAAAGCACTCCCTCGCACCTCTGCAAGCATGCAGAACGACTAGTCAGGAGACGGCAAGGCAAGACAAGACAAGGCATGGCATGGTAAGGTGTGGCAGGGGCTGACCTCCATTCTTGACGGTGTACATCTTGCCGTCACGACAAGCCACATTGATCCTCCACTCCACGTCAAAGCATCCGGCGATGGACAAGAGCGTAGGCGTCGATGGCAGTTTGATCTTACAGAGCACATTGGAGTTGAGCGGGTCTTGCGGCAAGATGAGCAAATGGCCGGCCTCAGTGCCCACGACGAGCAAAGAGATGGCGTCCGGGTCCTCGCTGTCCTTCTTCAACACGTCCATGCAGGTGATGAGCGTGAACTGCTGGTAGGGCAGGTCTTTCATCTCGAGCACGAAGGCCGCGCGGTCTTGTTCTGTGGCCAGGCTGAGCAATTCTGTCGATCGAGCGGACAGCTGCAGGCCGCCATCGCGTGCCTCGGCGAGGCGCTTGACCGCCACTGGCGGAGTGATGCTGTCTGTCTTGAGGTCATTCCAGATGTCCACCTCTGCGGCGGGCAGGTCAATGGGCGGACAGGTCCACTACAATGGACAGGCAGTGCCAATGGCATGAGATGGTGTCAACCAAAGCCAGCTAGCTTGAGTCAGTCACTCAGTCAACATGAGGCACTTACCTTGCGATAGGGTCTCAGCTGGCGATAGATGAAGACATGTGAGCCAGCTGCGACAGCGATGGAGGGTATCCTCGGCTACAACAGACAGCTTTAGTGAGCCAACAGGTGTAGGAGGAGGAGGAGGAGGAGGGGTACCATGGTGTTCTCCATGTAGGTCACACAGAGGGCGATGGGTGTGTCCAGGATGCTGTACTCCATGACGAGGCTAGTGCCTCTGTAGACGCGCATCTTCTTGTCGTAGTCGCAGATGCACAGCTTGGCGTCGCCGTCGCAATTCAAATCCGCCAGTTTGACACAGGCCGAGTGCGTCTTGATCCCAGCAAGTGGATCATGCCAGGCATGTAGCAGAGGCGATCGCGACTGGATGGAGGAGGAGGAGGCACTGACCGCTGCCATGATGAGGCCAATGATCGTCTTGCTTCACGAGAAACGGAACAAGCCAGAAGAACCTAGATTGCCAGATTCTGGATATCTGTCTCACTCCCCTCCCTCCCTCGCTGGGCCGATAAACACGTTTCTTCTGCCTCGGGGGTGTTTGTTGGCTGGCAGTGTGGATCTCCTCGCCGCACTTGAACCATGGCCTCCTCCTCCTCCTCCTTCCAAGGCTACAACGTCTACGATGCTATCGTGGTTGGCATAGGAGGGCATGGATCCGCAGCGCTGGCTCACCTGGCCAAGGCTCTGCCAGGAGGAAAAGTGCTGGGCATCGAGCGCTTCGATCTCGCCCACCCCAACGGTACAGAACCTCCTCCTCCTCCTCCTCACTCCTCCTCACTCCTCTGCCTGACCGTCCATCAGGATCGTCACATGGAAAGTCGCGCATCTATCGCCAGGCGTATTTCGAAGATCCTTCTTGTCAGTCTCACCTCATCAAGTCTCCCTCTCCCTCTGCTAATACATGCTAACTCATGTCTTAGATGTCCCACTGCTGCAGCGAGCGTTGACTCTGTGGAAGGAGCTGAAGGTCTTCTACGAGGCGAAGCAGGAGCAGGAGGAGGACGACGGCCAGCCGCTGCTGAACCTCTGCGGGGGTCTGATGGTGGGCAAGGCCGACGACGAGATCGTTCAGGGCACTCTGCGCTCCATCGCTCACCATTCCCTGCCGCATGAAATCCTCACCCCCGATGAGGTGGCAGCCCGCTACCCGATGTTCCGCCTGGCAGAGGACGAGATCGCCGTCTTCGAGACCAGCGCTGGCACTCTCAACCCGGAGAAGTGCATCTTGGCTCACGTCCTCATGGCGAAAGAGCATGGCGCAGAGGTGCATTGTCTGGAGGAGATGTTGTCCTATGAGGCGCAGGAGGAGGAGGAGGGTGGACTAGTTGTCGTGCAGACCGACAAGCAGCGCTACCTCTGCAAGAAGCTCGTGCTCACAGTTGGCGCCTGGGCGCCGCAGCTGCTCAACTCAATCCTTCCTTTCCCTCTGCACGTCGAGCGCCGAGTGCTCTTCTGGTTCCGCCCTCGAGACTCGACAGTCAACTGGCGCCGCCTGCCCGTCTACATCTGGGACTTGGGCGAGGGAAACAACTTCTACGGCTTCCCTGAGGACGGAACCTTTCCTGGCGCAGTGAAGATCGCGCAGCACGGACAAGTCTTGCACACTCTCTGCGCTGACCCCGACAGTCTCGACCGCGAGGTGGCGCAGGAGGAGGTGGACGCTATGCGCGCACTCTTCCAGCAAAAGATCCCTGGCCTCGATGGAGAACTGCTCGAGACTGCGACGTGCATGTACACGATGACGCCCGATGACCATTTGTGAGTCTCTCCCAAGTCTCCCAATGTCTGCTGATTAATCGTCGAGTCTGATCTCTTCTGTCTCTCTTCGCTGCTGCAGTTTGATAGATTTACACCCGCAGCATCCCAATATCGTGCTTGCCTCTCCGTGTTCAGGCCACGGCTACAAGTTCTGCTCCGTGGTGGGCGAGATCTTGAAGGACTTGGCGTTGACTGGCGAGACAGAGTACGACATCTCGCTCTTCCGCCTGGGCAACCGCTCCTCCCTCTACTCCTCGACCTAGCCTTGACCTGACTTGGCCTTCCTCTTCCTCCTATACTCTCAATCCTGTTTGGCTTCGCCCTTCCTGCCTTGTTGTGCGAGGCATTGTTTCATTTTTGACCATCTTGCTTGATGTCGTCTTCTGTCGTCCTCTCTTCTGATCTTGCTTCCGCTGACCGCCTGCTAGTTGGTACTACAGCAGTAGTTGGTAGTTGCTAGTTGGTAGTTGGTAGTTGGTATGTATAAATGGGTTGTTAAAGATAAGATCACTTCGTTGTGTTGGCTGTTGGCTGTTGGTTGGCCACACAGTCTAATTCCCGTCCCCTGCTGTCCCTCAGTGTTCTTCTTCAGTGTGTTGCCATTATTCAATGCGCGGGGAAGTGCTTTTGATTTGATTCACTCCCACAGCAAAGGAAGGACTGGCAGCACTCTTGCCAACAACTGCTGACTGCTGACTGGTGAGACTTCGCTCCATGTTCTTCTCATCAAGAATCCTCTTCCTCACTTGCAACCTGCTGCTTCCAGGTTCACGCCATCTCACCACCATGTCTTCCTCCACTGCCACAGCTACTCCTGCTGCCTTCGTTGTCTCCCAGAGACTGGAAGACTTCGTGAGCGAGCGCATGAAGATGGCTGGCTGTGCTGCTCATGACGTCGCGCACTGCCATCGCGTGGCTAACTTGGCTCGTCGTCTCGCGGTGACCCAGCAGGCCAACCCAGTCATCGCCTTCTACGGCGGCTTGCTGCACGACGTCTTGGACTCCAAGCTCTACTCCGCCGAAGCTGCACAGAGCGCAGAGAGTCAAGTGACCTCGTTACTTTCTCAAGAGGAAGCTTTGGACGCTTCAGCCTGCCAAGACATCATCTCGATCATCCAGAATGTTGGCTACAAGAATATGATTCGGCCAAGAGAAGAGTTTGATCCTTGGACTCTCTCCGCGGAGTATCGCTGTGTGCAAGATGCCGACCTCTTGGATGCCATCGGCGCTATTGGCGTGGCGCGCTGCATGGCCTACAGCGGGCGATGCAATCGCAAACTCTTCGGCCAAGACCTCCTGCAGGGGTCCGAGGCAATCAGTCGAGAAGTCTATCTGCAGTCTCAGAAGAACAAGGACGCCTCTGCAGTGGCGCACTTCTTTGAGAAGCTCTTGCGCATCAAGTCTCTGTTGCTGACAGAAGAAGGCCAGCGGCTGGGCGAGCAGCGCCATGGACACATCGTGTCCTTCCTGCAGATGCTCGACGACGAACTCATCGATGCCGAGGATGAGAGCGCTGGTGCTATTAGCCAAGCCTTGCCCTCCTTTCCTTAGAGTATAAGTTAGTGTTCATTGTGTAGTATTTGTTGTTATTGATCAACACTAATCAACTCATTCATTGCCATGGACTACAACCTAATTGAATACTCTGGTACTGCTAGACGACTAGTCTACGCTATGTGTGTGAGAAAGATTACGAATCCTTCTCAAGTTGCTGTCGCACGGAAGCGAAAGCTTTGGAGAACATGTCCTTCATACGACTCTCCTTGTGTGCTGGGGCAGCACCAGCAGCACCGACAGCTGCAGCAGATGATGAAGAAGAAGAAGATGTTGAATATGTTGCAGTTGGTGTCTCTTCTGAGGGAGCGGAAGTGGCGGACTGACTGCGCAGAAGGGATGATCTCCTTCTCTGACCTCCGCTTGCTGCCTCGCTTTCTTCCGCTGAAGGAGAGCCTGCAGATCCTCTGAAGATGGAGGCGACGTATTTCATCGCAGAGGAAGTGCCCGTGCCTGTGGAGCCAGCAGCTCCGCCTCCCTCCTCTGCATGAGGTTGAGGTGCGGGATGGGGTCGTGGAGGTCGAGGAGGAGGCATCGCATTGCTAGTCACAGGGTTCTGTGATTGGGGACTGCTGCCTGGTACTGCACTAGCAGACGAGGTAGCAGCAGGAGGAGGAGTGGTAGGGAGAGGGATGCGCGACATTGACGGACGTCTGGTCATGATGGCTTCATTGGCAGGAGGCTGTTGATGCTGCTGATCTTCGTCAGCAAAGAGGAAGTTCTTGAGTTTGTCTCCAATTTTGGCGTGCAAGGATTTATCAATACCCTCCTCCTCCCCCTCCTCCTCCTCCTCCGCGCCACCACCTCCGCGAAGGAAATGTTTGTTCTTGAAGTCCTTGAATCGTTGCTTGGCGCGCTCCATCTGCTCGCGACCCTTCGCCAAGAATGTTTTCATGTCCTCTTGACGACTACTCTGCTGCCCTCCTCGACCTCCTCCTCCTCCTCTTGGCCTCACACGACGTGTAGCCACGGGGGGTTTGGACTGTGGATCCGACGATCGACGTTCCCTGGAAGACTCATTAGCAGGCAGAGCATACTCTAAAGGAGGAGGCGAGCTCAGAGCTTCTCGCGGCTCAAAGGCCACGCTGCTGGCCACCGAGTCACTCCTCCTCCTCCTCCTCTGAAGCTCCTCGCCCTCCACATCCAGCACGTGCAAGCAATAGTCAAGAGCAATCTCTGCACTTTCTGAACGAAAGTCAGACACGGAAATGCTCTTTTTCAACAAGGGTTCGACTGTATTGTGAGCAGTGAAGTGGTCCATGGAGTACGAGCGATGTTGATGAGAGAGATCGCCATTGTCGTGGTCATTGTCCTCCAAGAAAGAGTCGTGCAGGTCGTTGAAGTAGTAGGACAGCACGGTCCTCTTCCTCTCCTCGCTCACCCAATGAGTTGGCAGGCTGCCGTCCAGGTTGACCTCGTCGCCTGCATGGCTGCCGCGCGATCGAACACTCTCGAGATGCGCTCTCCAGCGATCCAGAACCACACTTTGTCGTCGAGAGGAGGCATCGGAGAGCGTGTCCTCTGCTGCTGATGATTGAGGCTGAGAGCGAGAAAGCAAATCCGCGGCCTGGCCACTAACCGTGCGACTGCGGTCTCGCAATGCTGTCTCGTTGTGGCTAGCCTCGTCAGCCTCGTTAGCCTCATCAAATTGCACCTGCTTGTTGGTCGGAACTGCCTCTACAGCAGTGGTGGTAGTGGTGGTGGTAGTGGAGGAGGCGGAGACCTCGGCGGGACTTGTGAAGCTCTCGCGATGTTTCCCGCTCAGCCAGCTCGACAACTTGCTCTTCATCGAGTCCCTGCTCTTCGTCTCCTTTGTGGACGTCTCTTTGCTGGATGTCTCCTTGGACGGCGGGTGGGAATTTCTCTTCTTTGCCCCTCCTCCTCCTCCTCCAGCTGCTGCTGCTGCTGCTGCTGCTGCTGCTGCCACTCCTTCCTCGCTCTCTTTGGTGTTGTCCGCAGCTTTGCGCGGCGAAGTTGGAGGAGACGATGAGCCCATGAATAAATTCTCCGTGCCTTCAGGCCACCAATTGCGAGGCCAGATCAGTCGGAACTTGTGGCTGTGCGGGTAAACAATCTTGCGGTGGATGAAGTTCTTGAGCTTTCTCTCGATGAACTCTGACACTTGAGGGATGTCTCGAATCTTGTACTTCTCATTGCCAACCTCACTGCGCACGGAAATACGCATCATGGGGTCCTAACAACACATCACACGTCATCATCACCATAAAGAGGTTCATATCATATCATAGAGTGTATAGTATATGGAAAGTGTTTGAGGTAAGGTACTGTACCTTGAGAAATGTCAGGAAGGAATAGGCCTTGGTCACGCCAAAGCGAATGCGGCCGGACAACTCCGCGAGGTCGAGGTGGAGGATGACAGGGACAGAGACGTAGCGATCTCGCGGCCAGTTCAGAAAGAGTTTCGTGGCGATGGTGAACTTGATGCCGGAGCGGAAGGCCATATCAGCCGTGCAAGCAGCGTAGTACAAGAACTCCTCCTCCGTCTCCGGCACATCCCTAGCCTTCGAAGCGATCTCCTCGTTGGTATAGAGGCGCTTGCCTTGGGCATCGACAGTCTCGTTGTCTTCGTCTGAGTCGCTGGCATCATCTACGGCAACGTCAGACATCTACAGGTACCACACACACATACACACACACAACATCGTGACCTCCAAGCTGCCAACAAGGTATTGTCATGTCGCTCACCGCAGTATTGTCATGCTTGCCGGACTTGCAGGAAGCACTGGTGCCAACATTTGCCTTATTGCTAGTGTTAGTAGTTTTGAAAGATTTCTTCTGGTTCAACGGTGGCGCCCACTTCACGTTGAGTAACAAAGGAGGTAACTCGCCAAACCGCACGTCGATAACCTCAAAGCGGTCGATGTAAGCAGGCCTCTCCTTCTCCCCTAAACATCATACATACACACACACACGTTAGACCGCTTAGTCATCCTGTTAGAGCACGAGACTGACCTTTGTTCAACATGAGAGTTAGCTTGGAGCGGAACCATTCATAGAAGTAGCTGGAGTGAGCGATATCACGATAGACACGGCCACTGAAAGCATTAAACCAAACGCAAGTCTCCAGTCCGATGGCTCGTCCAAAGGTGCGAGGAAGGACAGGCAGCAGCGCAGGATTGGAGGCCGAGAGACAAGAAGTGGCTTCCTGGAACATGTCCAGCCTTCCCTCCTGCTCTGAAGCACTTGCTGAGGGGGAAAGAGCAGCTGCTGCACTCTCATCCTTGGTGCCAGCCTTCAGCTGAGCCTGGATAAGCAATCGCTCGAGCACCTTCTGTAAAGAGATCTCGTAGCCCTGCACGCCGCCCTCCATCATCCTCTGCTTCATCACCTCCAAAGCCAGCGAGAAGTTGCCAGGCTCGACTCCGTCCGCTTCCTCCACTCGCAGTCGCGATCCGTCGCTTATGAGCTGCACGAGAGAAGCGGCAGCGTTGGTGAGCTGAGCCTTCATGCGCTTGAAGACGCTCTGCTGGTGCTGCTGCGTGCGCTCAAAGCCTTCCGTCAACTTGAAAAGCTGCGACTGTGTCTCCACGATCGACTTGAGGATGGTGAGCTGAATGTCCGAGGCAATGCGTGGAAAGAGTCCGTAAAACTCTCTCTGCACGTGCTGCAACTTCTTCGTCTGCAATACGAGCTGCTCCTCACTCGCCACTAGCTTAGCTCGGCGGAGCTTCTCTTTGTCCTTCTCAGAGGCCGTTGAAGAAGATGTTACTCGAAGCTTCTCTCGCAGTTTCTCTCGCTCTTTGAAGCGATTCTCAAATGTGGTGATATTCTCTTTCAAAGAGGCGAATTGGCGATTGCCTTCCGTCAACAGCCTCTTCTCGATAATCGCGATTTCTTCTTGTATCTGCAGAGAGTAGTTCATCAGCTCCTCAGTGATGAAGGAGGCGAGGTCTGACTGGTCGCTGGCCATGTGGTCCAGAGCGACGGTCAGCGTGTGCCACCACGTGCTCACGATCAAGTCCTCCTTGTGCAGACTGGCCGAGCCCTTGTTCAGGTTGTTCTTAGCGGTGTTCGATAGCCTAGAGATCTCTCGTGAGATGGAGTTGAAGGTCTTGCCCATGTCGCTGAGGAAGGCCGCCACCACTTTGATCTGCTTGCCGTGGTCCTTCAGCTCGCACATGCTGTCCGAGAAGTCCTTCTCCAGCTTGACCATCGTGTGGTAGTCCACGATGGTCTTCATCTTGCTCTCGAGGCTGGCCACGTCATTCTCCTTGTTCAGGTGGATCTTCTGCAAGAGGCTGCCCACGGACTTCAAGGGCGAGTTGATGTCCTCCAACACGTCCACCACTTTGTTCAGCTCCTCCAGCTGCTCGCTGCTCAAGGCATGGTCTTCTTCCAGCTCCTCTTCTTCATATTTTTTCTTCGCTTGCAAGGCTTTTTCTTTCAAGTCTTCCACATAATTCGGCTGGGCGGATAAAAGATGAAAAGCAGCGAGAAGGACGATGAGAGCACCAAAGATCGTTCCGGACAAAAACGAAGAAAAAGAGAAAATAGAGGAGAAAATAGACATCCAAGAATTAAGAGCGGATGGGGTGAAGGAGCGGAAAAGATGTGATCGATGATGAAGGACGAGAAAACAAAGAAATACGCCAAAATCAGAAAATGGAGGAATCTTGCGAACAACGCGTTTTCTCTAGGAGAAAAGCAGTTTTTGCTGAATTATGAAAGAGATCACAGATATTTGTGTAATTCATTAACAAGGGAGTCTAGAGGAACAAAGAGGGATGAGGAGGTTTGGATGAGGTTATATGAGGTCATTCTGTGTCGATTTCTTGTGATTGTTTGGTCTATTCTGGCTGATTACTGTCTTCCTGACCATGAAGCGAGTGGGGTGGAGCATCTGGCTGTGAGCTTTTCCTCGCCCTTCTCAGAGAATCTTCTTCGCGCCTTCACCCGCTGGGATGCCACGCACTTCCTCAACATCTCGCTCCTCGGCTATGACCGCGACTATCGCTGGGCTTTCCAACCCCTCTACCCACTCCTCCTCAGCACCTTCTCCTGGCTGCAACTCCCTGGCTGGCTGTCAGTCAACGCGATGGAGAAGGCCATACTGGTGGCACTGGTGTGGAACATCTTCTGTGTGACTGCCAGCTACTACCTTCTCAGAGCTCTTTTGAGGAAGGCGGGTATGAGGAGACCAGTGATTGAGTGGGCGAGTCTGTGCTTCATCTTCAGCCCCGCCTCGGTCTTCTTCAGCAGCCTTTACTCCGAGGCCACCTTCTCTCTCTTGGCCTGGACTGCCTTCTACCTCGCGTCCTCTTTACTAACCACTCCTCTAGAGAAGAGTAAGAGGCGCATGGAAGAAGGGAGCTGGTCCTGGTGTGCTGGATTGGTCGCGCTCTGCACTGTGCTGGCCTTGGCCTCTTGCACGCGATCCAACGGCAGTCTGCACGCAATCTTCATCGCAGCGCTCTTCTTGTCTCATATGCTGCGCTTCAAAAGGGTGTCCACTTTGCTGGTGAGCTCTCTCGTAGCTTGTGTTGTCGCTTGTGTCCTGCCCACTCTGTTACTGCAGAGGTTGGCTTGGACATCTATTTGTGATTCCAATCATCCCCAGCAAGAAATGCAACCAATGTCAATGCTCTTTCTTGGCAGTGTCGTGAGAGAAGAGGTTGAGCGCGAGATTTCGCCAGTTTGTGGAGAGTTTCCACCCGAATGGAGATGGGAAACTCTTCTGATCAAGTCTGTCTACGCTGCTTTACAAGCTCGCTATTGGAATGTTGGCTTTTTGCAATTCTATCAATGGCGCCAACTGCCAAACTTCTTGCTCGGGTTGCCGCCGTTGACTTTGGCGTGTTTTGTCTTGAGTTGGATCTTCAAGCCAGTGGTGGAGAAGGTGATAACCAGTGATCAGCGCATGATCGCCGTCAAGCAGTGTCTGACAGGAGAAGGGCAAGTGTTGCTGTTGGCTCTTGCCGTGCACTTGGCTGCAGTCTTGCTAGTTACGATGGGCTGGGCACATCTGCAGATCAGCAGTCGCTTGCTGGGTAGTTCCTCGCCACTCCTTTATCTAGCCATGGGCCTGCTCTTGGAGGGTCGTATAGGTGGAGGAAGAGGAGGTAGTCGAAGGAAAGACAGCGCAGAGGGAAGGGGGGCAGAGATAGCCGCGCAATTGGTCTGTGCCTATCTTGTGCTCTTTGCAGTGGTGGGCACAGCGCTGCATGTGAACGGATTCCCCTTTGTCTAGCACCACCTTTTAATTAGTTAACACACTGTTTTGTTCTTTTGGATCGTCAACTCCGCGGTCGCTTCAGACTGATTGGCTTCGGCCTCGAGTTAAAGATAATCTTCTTCTTGATCACCCCCAGGATGGCAAGAGACTGTGGACTCTGACGCGACTCGTTCAGATCCGAGTCTTCTTCTGTTGGCTGTGGTTCCTCCAGCGGCTGCTGGGAAGGTGACGCGACGACGAGGAAGGGGTTCTTCAATGTGATGACACTGCCTTCAAGCAGCTGCTGTCCCAACTCCATCTCCACTTTTCCATCCTAAGTAAACAGATAAAAGGCGTTCAGCATTCATAGTTCGCGAGAGTGAAAGAGGCATTAAGGAGGAAGAAGGAAGATTACCGCTCGGATCTCTGCCTGGCCTAAAACTTGTCCTTCCAGCTGTCCCACCAGATCGCCTTGGAACTCAATCATGCCCCATTCCAACTCTTGAGTGGTCTGGTTGACTATCTTCACCAACATTCTCTGGCAACACACTTGACCAAGTTGTCAATTTTGAGTTTTCCACTGGATATTCCATGGAATTATGTGGAATGCAGGCTGCAGTGCAGCAAAACAAGTTGTTGCCATGGCAGGACATCATCCTTTGCCTTCAAGGAGGCTCTGGGCCATTCTGCTATTGTTCTCGGCCGCTCTCTCCAATGCATTCTCCTTTTCCTTGCAACATGGTCCATCTCTGAACAGGAAGGAGGTGTTTCTGAGGATGTCTTCCAAAGACATGCACAAGCAGCTGTTCAAGTCCCTCACAGCTGCAGCCGTCTTGTCCACGGCATTCAACTTTGCCTCTCCTTCATTGGCTAACCCTACGATATCCTTAGAGGAGTCCGTCCAGGCATTAGAGAAGGCTCAGCAGCGCTCAGACACGCTCAGCGCCATGGCCTCCGTCTATGAGGCCAGCCAGGAGAAGACCTTGCTCGCCAGAGCCCGATACAAATATGTGAGCACCCACTCTCCTCGCCCTTTGTCATCTGAGGCAATTGCCGTGCTCATCACCATCACCACTGTGCCTCTGCTCAGCGCATTGTGAGTGCTTTAAATGAGAAACGCGTCCAGCTCAATCAAGACTGGGACAGCTCCTTGAGCTTTGCTAACGGAGAGCTTAAGCGACGCGTGGATCCTTTGCGGACAGTGGACCTCTCGTCGTACCTCAAGGTGGCGCCCTTCGTCGGTGGCGGCCTCTACCTCTCCGCGCTCTTCGTACAGCAGGCGTTGCCTGAGCTCTTCATCCTGGCCTACCCCCTGGCAGCCGTAGCTTTCTTCGCTCCTATAGTCTTTATTGTACTCACAACTTAAAATAGTCAAAATGGCCTCATGTCGCAAGTGTCAATTCTTCTCTTTTACATTGTAGTTCATACTCCACAGCTCAAGCACGAATAGCCCTGGCTCTTCAGAGTGGATTATGACTAGCCAACTACCTTAGAGAGCAGCACTTCTTCGTGGAGGGAGGAGAAGTCTGGCAGCACTTCAGATCAATCAATTGGTCAGTCCCGGGGAAGGGCTTTAATCCAGCACAGAAGCCGCGAGACAGAATAGCAAAGCCACTGAGCTTTCATAAGATCACTAGGCTTCTTCTTGTCGTGCTGCGGGATGGAGTTTGTCGGTGCTGGTCTTGTCCACTGGGACGCTCTCTGCAGGCTTGGGCGGAGCGCTGAGAGAGAAGGTCACGCAGTTGACAGACTGACCCAGAAAGCGTGTACTGGGGCTCTCCTCAAAGAACAGCTGCGTCCCCAGAGAGTACTCATGTCGTCCCTGGAAGTCGAGCTCTCCCAGACGGCAGCGCGGGGTGGGCCCTCCCAGTCCAGAGATTTCCACCTGCTGCCCTCCTTTGAAGATGTCCGCGCCATCCAGTGCTTCGAAGTTCACCATGACAAGAACTTCTTCATACTCTTCTTCACCTTCTTGGGGCTCCATCTCTTTCTTTTAATTGTCTTGTTTGTTCTGTGACTTGGTGCGACTTCTCACACAGAGAATTGTGAGATTTGCTGATGAAAACAACGGCTTATTGATGAGAAACGCCTCTCGGTAAGAAACGCGTTTCCTCGCTATCTTCTTCATTGTGCAAAGAGCGGTGTTGGCCACTTGGCGAATAGTGCAGGGCAGAGAGAATTTGGGAGAAGGCGGTGGTGAAGAAGAAACCCGCCTTTGCCTTGTAAAATAGACTTCAGAACAAACACTAGGTTAACTCATGTCCCAACAAGCCTTTGACCAGATTCTCTACTTTGACGGGTCATCATTGAGCAATCCCGGCCCAGCAGGCTGCGGCTACGTGGTGCAGGACAGCCACACAGGAGAGACTCTATTTGAAGGTGGACGTCCTGTGAAGCTCCAAGGCAAGCGGTTGGTCACTAGCAACGAGGCGGAGTATTTTGGTCTGATTGAGGGACTAAGAATGTGTTCCCAGCGGGGACTTAGTCGTGTGCTGGTCCGCGGAGACTCTTCGCTGGTGATCAACCAGATGACTGGCGACTTCTCTGTCTCTGCAGACAACCTACGACCACTCCATGAGCGAGCCCAGAAGGTGGCCGGGCAGTTCTCGCAGTTGGACTTCGAGTTGGTGCCCAGGAAGGAGAACGCGCAGGCAGATGACCTGGCCAAGCGATTCGCACGACAGAGCGCTGACTCTCGTTCTCCCCATCCCTCAAAGGACAATGTAAAGCAGAAGGGACAGGTGCCTGTGAAGAAGGAGGGGGCATCTACCTCCTCTTCACCACCCCCTATGTACACAGTGGTTAATGTGAAGCAGGAGGGACAGGTGCCTGTGAAGAAGGAGGGGGCATCTACTTCCTCTTCACCGCCCCCTTTGTACACAGTGGTTAATGTGAAGCAGGAGGGACAGGTGCCTGTGAAGAAGGAGGGGGCGGCCCAGTCTGGTCGTCGTAGACAGCGTCTGCCAACTGCTCCCAGTGCCGCTCCATCAAGTGACGCTGTTACCCTACCCCCACCGCCACCTGAGGGATCTCGTAGAAGGAGAGACAGAGTTCGCGGGGAAAGAAATGGTGGAGATGATCATGTTGAGGCTCAAGCAAGTGGTGAGAATGGTGAAGGAGGAGGTAGACGCGAACGTGGTCGACGCGAGGGGAGAAGAAGAGAAGCTCCTGCTAGAGGGGCTCCAGGAGGTGGTGGTGGTGGTGGTGGTGGTGGAGGAGGTGCAAGAAGAGGTGGTGATGGTGAGGGAGGAAGTGGACGTGGTCGACGCGAGGGGAGAAGAAGAGAAGCTCCTGCTAGAGGGGCTCCAGGAGGAGGAGGTGGTGGTGGTGGTGGTGGTGGTGGTGGTGGAGGAGGAGGAGGAGGTGCAAGAAGAGGTGGTGATGGTGAGGGAGGAAGTGGACGTGGTCGACGTGAGAGAAGACGAAGAGAATCTATCTACTATGGCATTGCCTGGCTTGATGCTTTCGTTGAAGCAAGACGCAACCTCGCAGCTCACCAGAAGTACATCTCTGTGTTGGCCAACCTCCCCGATAAATGCCTGCCCCCCACCATCCCTCCTCCTCCTGTGGTACCTCCTAGTCATACGCAAGAGAATGACCAGGACGTTAATGGAGCTCCTTTCGGTGGCTTTATGATGCGTACCATCTATGACGTGCTCGAGGACGACGACGAGGAAGAGCAGCCAGTGCCTCCGCCACGCCCTGCGGGGAGGGGACGGAGGGGTGAGAGAGCTCAAGCTAATGGTGCCACACACCAGGTGCAAGGGACTCCACTGGCCAGTTGCCCTCCTGATTCCCAAGTGCGCTACTTGGAGGTGAGAGCGCAATGCGGTCTGTCCGAAGCCCGTCGAGCCGAAGCCAAGCAACTTCAACGAGAAGAAAGATATCAAGAGTGCGCTGACCGTTGGGAGTTAGCCTACAGTATCCTCAATGACCTCTTCGTACGCATCCAGTTCTGGCATGCATTGTACCTGCAGGCAGCGGAGGATGGGCTGCCCCTCACGGCCACACTCATGGAGAATCACTCCTACCAGGCGCTGACCATTCTCTTCGATGCCCTGGCCATCCTTGCTGCCGATACTGAGAGACATAAGCAGCAAGCATTGGATAGGTTGATGCTGTCCTTAGAGGCCATTAATCGTCGACTAAACCCCATCTTCGAGTCTCGTCGACAGGCCATGACTGCCATGGGCGATCGCTGGAATAACAACCCCAACCCTAAGATGGACCACGCAGGGCGCATGATTGCTCTGGCCCAGCAAAGAGATGACGTCCAAGAAGCCATCTCAGTTTTGGTGGCACTGGAATTGAAATATGATCTCGTCCTCCCAGTGGACCCTTAAAGTAGTCTTAGAGTGGATAGACGTTGTAAAACACAACCCAAACAACAGAACTCAGACCTCAGTAATGGTTAAGGCGGAGGCGGAGGGGGAGGAGAAGAGGTAACTATACTGCTGCTAGAACCCCCTGGAGGAGGAGTTCCCTGGCCCGCACCTCCCGCACCTCCTGCAATCGATTGCTGTTGCTGGCGACGCACAGTCCTCGTCTTCTCCGACGCCCTCCTCGCTCCCGCTGTCCCCGCTGTGCCCATATCAACACTCGCCCGACTCACCACGCTCTCAGCAGATGACACTCTTTCTCTCTTTGGAAAGAGGTCGTTCAAATCTGGCAGCGCGGGAGGTTTGTGAGCTCGACTGGCCGCCACGATGGAAGTGACGCGCTCTCTCAAGGCGTTGAGGTGCCGCTCGGCCTCCGCGCCTCTGCGCATCGCACCCTGTAGCAGTCCATGCTCCTCATCGTTTGCAAACGATACCGCTTCTCTCATGCGACGGAGCTCCTCGAAGATGACCTGTAGGCAGATGACAGACTATGAGATGAACTATATGGGCAGGGCAGGGGAGGGGAAGAAGAGGGAATGGTACCCGCCGCTGCTGGTCATGCAGACATCTTTCCTCTGCCAGCATGGAGGAAGCAATCTTGGACTTCCACTTGAAGAAGTAGATCGCCATGGAGAGGAAGACTCTCAGCTGTGCATTGGCTGCTTCTGTTTGGCGGACGTAATGTCGCTCGCTCTCCACCTGCTGCAGACCCACTGCCAGCTCAGACGCACGCTGGGACGTTTCTGCTACAAGTCGTAGCATGCGCACATTATGGAACCAGATGTCATAGGCTGCGCGCAGCTTGGTGGTCAGTCGCTTGCGCAGGAAAGTGGAGAGCAGCAGGCGCAGAGAAGTGCTGCGCAGCGCCTTGTCCGCCGTGGAGTGCACGCGGCGCTGCTCAGCCACTTGCTCGCGGAGCTTCTCGTTCTCTGCGAACAACTTGAGGTAGGAGTTCTTCTGCTCGATGAGCATTGCGCGCTCCTCTGTGATCTCCAGCGGCAGTGTGGCCAGCTGGTAGGTCGCCAGCTGCGCCTTGTACTTCCACTTGTAGAAGGCTTTGGAAGTGGAGATGGCGCGCAGGCGATTGATGTTCTTCAGCCAGATCATCAAGGTGCCGATCAGGCGCGGGCTGGGGCCAGCCTTGGCCTGCCGCATGACAAAAGAGCGATTGTGTGCTTCCGATGCGTCGTCCACGCTCACCGACTCCATGCGCGCCTCTTCCTGATACTTGACCATAATGCTCGCATTACTCCCTTTGCGGCTCTTGCGAAGAGTGGTTCGAATCGACGGATTAGTCACTGATAGATCCTTTTCCGACATCTTTCATAACTAAATCAAATCAAACAGCTCTCGAACCTGTTGCCTTTCTATTCAACAACAGCTGAAGGTCAGCATCCAAAATCCGTATCGGTGGTTTAGTGGTAAAATCCCTGCTTGCCATGCAGGGGCCCCGGGTTCGATTCCCGGCCGATGCAGATCGAATCACCTTTTGCTTTTGCTCACTCTTTGCTTTCAGACTGGGCAATACGCCACTCAGCATCTCCGGATTTCATCTCGTCGTTGGTCTCATTTATCGTTAAGGTTAGGGTTGGTATGTGTGGTTGATGTGCTGCTGCCAGAATAGAGTTACATTCAATGCCAGAATACAGTGTCAGTTATTATTGTATTGCGTGGAAAGCTAAATCTCCAGAAGGCCAAACTGCCAGTCGGAAAGACGTGCATGAGCCAGAAACAAATGGATTTGATAATACTGCTCATATTGTGCCTCTCCCTGCTCCTTTGCCCCGGTGGCTCATGGAGATTGAATTCTCATGTTGGACCTCTGCATATGGTGGCCAATAAGAGAGAATTTCAGCCGTCCACGAGTCGTCGAGCTCCAGCAAGCTATGGCAATCGAAATGGCGATGCCAATGACCAGGCAGGGAGCCAACCCCAGAGAGCAGACCCGTGGAAAGTGCTCATCAAGAAGCTAGGAACAACAAAGGAATCAAAGGAGACTTTTGGCAAAGTCGTGAAACCCGCCAGTCCAGCAGGCGCAGTGGACGAGTTGCAGTGCAAGCACTTCGACAGCTGCGCAGGCTGTGTCTTCAAGAGCAACTTTACCGACTCGCCCATGATGTTTCGTGCCAAGACATTTTTCAAGGCAGAAGGAGTGAATCTGAATATCCAGATGGGTCAGCTGCATGAGTGGAGGACTCACGTGAAGCTGGCCGTGCAGCCCATGAGCAAATGGGGAGGACTGAAGTTTGGACTCTATAAAGCTGGCAGTCACGAAGTGGAGTCTATCCCTGAGTGTCGTGTCCATCATCCACGAATCAATGAGGCGGCAGAGGAGCTGCGCACTGCTGCACTGGATGTCCGTGTCAAAGGTTTCGCGGAGGCCTCGGCCAAGTCCGCAGCCAACGGAGAGTTGCGCTACATTCAACTCACTCTGGACAGAGTCACAAAGAAGATCCAGCTCGTCTTGGTGTGGAACACGCCTTCTTTTCGAGATTCTGACCAGACCTTGCCCAGGCTGTTGAAGAGATTGAAGGCTCGCCCCGATCTGTGGCACAGCGTCACTGTCAACTTTAACACGGGGAGTGGTAATAACATCTTCGATTACAATCCAAAGAACTGGAAGACGCTTTGGGGACCTCCCTTTATCAAGGAGAAGGTCGGAGGTGCAACCTTTAGCTTCCGCCCGCAGATCTTCAGACAGGTTTGCTACTGTGACTTTAGCAAATTGACGGCTATTGTGTGTGTGATCTGTCTGCTTGTTAATGTTTAGGCCAATCTCGACATGTTTGAGAAAGCTATTATACCGGCTGTGTTACGTCATATTCCTAAAAACAGTCGAATATCAGAACTTTACTCTGGCTTGGGTATCATTGGTATTAATGCTGCGGTGTCAATGGAAGCTGATGTGGTCTACTGCTCGGATTCGAACGCCTTCGTCAATGAAATATTCGACAATGCCGTAGAAAGCATTGCCGACGACGAAATCAAAGAGCGGATCTTCTTTGAGTCTATGAGTGCGGATGATGCCGTGGAAGCAGGCCAATGTGATGAAGCAGACGTGCTCATCGTCGATCCTCCTCGTCGAGGACTCACCGATGGTGTCAAAGCCATGTTATTAGGAACTCATGCTGAAGTCGATCTGCCCAGCTCGTTGAGACGGTTGATTTATGTTGGCTGTGGCTATGAGGCAGTGGAGAGAGATACCAGGTAGGCAAGCCCTCTGTCTGCTTGATATGCCGCCAGATCTCTTGTTGACATGTATCTTGTTGATAGGGAGTTGTTGGACAGTGGCTTGTGGACTTTGAAGTCAGCGGAAGGCTTTGCTCTATTCCCTGGCTCAGACCACATCGAGATGGTGACTGTCTATCAGCGGACAGGAAAGAAGGCGCCTGCTCGAACCAAACCTCGCCCCAATGATCATGATGATAGCAGTCCTTTTATAGCTGAAGACTCAGACGATGACTATAGTAGTGAAGACGAAGAAGAGGAAGAGGAAGAATAGGGGTAGACTAGTTATTGAATTTAAGCAACTCATTGATTCAATTATTGATTTCTAGGAATATTCAACAGAGTCACTACTACTAACTACTATTGCATAGCAGGGAGATCGATTCTCAATACAGGAAGATATACTAGAGCTAGTAGTATGTTAGTTTGTAGTAGCTGGGAATAGTCTAGTGGTAACCAGAGTTTCTTGCAGTACATAGAGTCAGCTGTGAAGGCTAACGTACTATAGCTTAACTACAAGCTAACCTCATCTCGCTTCTACCACTGCAATCTGTTAAACTACCTGCCGTAACCTGGCATCAGCTTGAGAGCTCTGCATTGTAATAAGGGAAGTCTAGCAGCACGCAAAAATCAACGTGTTTTTGCGACTTTTAAATGCGTTTCTTCTTTTAATTACAGCACTGTTTAGAGTTTCACAACTGACTTTTTCGTCGGAATTGATCACTCTCTTCCCCCGCGCATAACAATGGTATGTCATGTCATGTTTATGTCATGGTCTCTCTGCTGGTAACTATCATCTTGACCTACAAGTAGCAGACAGGAAGATATGGAAGATCCACTCTCTTCCACCACCAAACAAGTAGAAAGCGATGATGACGGTCATACTGGTATGGATGAAGAAGTAAAAGATGAAGTAGTAGTTGATGTTGGAAGCGATAACGATAAGGTGGAGATTGTCAGCGAATTCCAAGCAAAGCTCTTCAAAGCCTGTCACTTTCTAGAGAAAGTGGTGATGCGAGCAGAGATCGATTGTTTAACCACCGACGAAGATCGAGAAGAGGTCTTGAACTTCTTCTTCTACCTCAAGTCTTCTCTCAACGCCTCCTCTGTGGGGGCAGTCGCCAATCTGTTAGGTGAGTTACACTACCTCCCACCACCTCAGGTCATGGCTTCTTCTTCTTCCTCACTCTGGTAACATGATGTCTCTGGACAATAGGGTATCATTTCGGCAATACTTTGCTACGCTGCTTGGTCAGAGCTGGTCCGTCTTCCACGTATTCCCACATCCACGTCGTGCCCATTCTGATCAGAGAAGCGGAAGACGAGAATGCATTCATGCATACCTTGGCGTTAGCTGATGACTTCATTGACGCACATTTTATTGGAGTGGAAAGTCATAAAATCGCGTATTGGCGAGAGCGACTGCAGCATTGCATCCGCTCAATGCTTTGTTTGATGTTTCTTACTCGGCAACGCCTGCTAGAGGCGAAACTAGTCACTTGCAAGTCTCAACAAGCTTTCATGGAGACAGTCTTTGCTTGTGCAGAAGATGTGCTCCACCCATTGCATATGGAGTGCTTTGAGTTGACAGACTTGTTGGGCTCCTATCGCCACGACGGAGTTCAGAGTTGGTTCAACAAACTTGCCTTCTGGTCTCCAGATGAGAAGATGCAGAAGTTTGAAAAGCTCTCTGTCTTTTGTAAGAAAAGTGTCTATCGGTGGTTCTGCAAGAATGAAAAGCGAGCGGTGAATGAAGAACGAAATGCAATGGCCAGAGAGGATACCTTGCTGCTAGGCAGAGGAAAGTCAGTGCCCAAGAAGAAGCGACGTTTTGGATTGATAGATTCATCTTCTTTGGACAAAGAACGTGTCGTTGAGCTTCCCGCAGCCCAGCATAAAGAAGAAGAAGAAGCTGTCGAGGAGAAAGGTGATTCGATGGAATATACTACTATTAGTAGGTCTTTAGCAGTAACAGGGGAAGAGATAGAAGAGAGAAGCATGCTCCCTTCTGAAGAGACTGCATTTGATGAACCAGGTGACGAAGAGAAAATGGAGATATCCGATACAGTTGACCATGATGTCTCGGTGCAAAGCAATCAACCCCCTCTACCCATTATTAGTGGAGAATCAATGTTCTCCGCGTTCTTTGCTCTGTTGAATTGTTGTCTTCAAATTGGAGGTAGGAGTGCCAAATCGAAACTACTCGCACTGTGTGGCTTCTATCCAGAAGAATCCTCTCTTTTCCACAACTTTCTATCAGAGAAACATCTTCATCGGTTCGTGTCTTTCCTCTCGGAGATGAATATTTCCACCTGGAATAAACTAAAGGGACGAAGGAAAGCAATTGGTCGTACCAATGCTGAGATCCATGCTTGGTTAGATCGTCTGCAAAGCAACGGTCTCATCAAAAGCTTCGTGATGGAATTAGTAGAATTGCGTAGTCTAGAAGAGATTTTGCATCGTCCGATCGTCGAAGAGGAAGGGAAGAAGCCACACATGCCTTTTCTCCTCTCTGGCCGTGCATGCAATCGATTGATTGTCCATCGAGTACTGGATCATATTCGTAGTCACCATGGCCATGGATATGAAGGCTTTCTGTCTTGGAGTCGATGGTGTTATGAAAACGATGGAGATTTTCATGCCTTACTACGAGGCTTTCTTGTGGAAGAGGTTGGTCAGGCATGTTTACGAAAGGATGATGAAGGATTGTTTGCCAATCATGTGGCGGTGAGATTTCAAAGGAAGACTGCCTTCTTGTTGGATCGTAATATTGCACTTCCTAGACAATGGACTGCTGAGAACTTCCTGGAAGTGTTAATTCCTAGCTTGATCAGAGTCGACAGAATGATTCGTTGTTGTGTTACCTTCTTGTGATCTCTCTGTCGTCTTACTTGTCCATTATCCCTTGACTAAAGTTGAATTAGTGGAGGAGGGTCAGTGACAATAGCCTTGATGTGTTTTGTGTTTTTCCTATTGTATAGTATCATTTGTAGCTTTGATTCATTGGCTGACTGAATTAGTGATTACATAACGAACTCATTCCTTAGGGTAGACTAACAGTTTGTGTGGTGGTACTCTGACTTCATGTGCTGGGAGACTGTCAAATAGCTAATCCTGCCAGGCGTCGATTGAGATCGTCAGTCTCGCCCCGCGGAGTGGAGGCAGAGGTTGGACGAGCTGCTGGCTCAGGGGTATCTTCGAACTTCCAGGAGAACTTATTCTCTACTTCATGATAGCGAAGAGTCGCTTTTCCCGTGGCGCTGAGGCTGGGATGAGCTTTGTTGTAAAGCTTTTGCAAGAAGTTGAAGAGCTTCTTGAGAACCTTACTAGCAGCATCATCTGAGAATTCCGCACGACGCTGCACCTGAGGAAGAGTGAGTGTCTCCATAGAAGTGCAGCTTCCTTTGCGATGGTATCCAATGACGATGCGCTGCGTGTTGGAGAGAGCCATCTGGATCCAGATGTTGCGGTAGAAGTCAATGCCAACGGGGTAGCGGGGATTGGGAGTCGTCTTTGACTTGAGCTCTACTGTGACTCCTTCATCCACGGCGTCCACTTCATACCTCACAATGACGCCAAATCCGTTGTGAACACTCTTCCCCAGGCGGTAGTATTTGGTGTCGGCGGGCACTGTGGACAACCGACGGCTTGTCATCAAGAGCTCGAAGCCTTTCCCGAAGCTTCCTGGCTCTGCTTCCCATCTATCTTCACTAGCAGCTTGCATGGTAAGCACGTGCTCGCTGTCGCCGTGTTTGCGGAGGACGAGGCTGAAGTCTTTTCTCTTCGAATAGAAGGCGTTGGGAATCTCTGGGCAGCAGATCAGCAGAAGCTTCCTCAGGCAGTGGCGATCGGCAACAAAGTTCACACCCTCTAGGGCAGTTTCTGGGTTGTCTAGGCCGAGAAAGGAAGGCTTGTGGAAGTCCTTCTCGTCGGGGTAGTACTCCCTGATGGGGTCATGCTCGATGGCGCGGACGTCCTCAATGCGGCGGCCTTGGAAGCTGCGACTGTCGACCGTGCGATCGAGTTGAGGGATCAGACGAGCTGGTTTCGAGAATCCGCTCTCATGGTGGATGTTGAAATCGCCAACGAGAGTGGAGGGCAGGGCGGTGGGGAAGTGGTCGTCTCGTACCTCGCTTTCATGAGCATTTCTGTTCGCTAAAAGGGCGGCCATTTGTTCAAAACTATTAAAAGAGGTTAAGGAGAGGGTGAGAGGTCGAGTTGAGCGAGGATGTCCAAAGAAGGATTCGATTGTGAGGCAACAAGACTTGCCGCAGACCAACCCTTCTCTCTCACAAAAACACCTTTCAAGAAGCAGTTTTCGAAAGTGTTCTTGAAGGAGGAGCTGTCAGTTAACTTAAGAGAGATTAGGTTTGTAGTGAAAGTGGGATAGCTATCAAGGGATGGATGGTGTAGCGAGTGACCAATGAGAAAGTATTTGATTAATTCATCCATAAATTCGACTCTCACAATCTAAACAGTCCCTTGTCCAAAGAAGGATTCGATTGTGAGGCAGCAAGACTATGTAGTACACAATCAATCATCTAATGCATGTGTGCATATAATGTAGACTATGTGACGATTCATGGGAGACATCACCGTGTGTAGCGATAGAGAAAGATCATTCTATTACAGGGTTTTAAGTATTCTTTTTCGAATAAAAAACAAACATTTTTGTAAAGATACATTCTATCTATCTGCAGTGCCATTCATTCATTCAGTGGTGGCATCACCAGCCTTGCCGTGACCACCAGCCTTGATCCAAGTAAACTTGAGTTGGTCCGTGGAACGGTATACGTCTCTCAATGCTTTACCATCTCTTGGGTTGGTGATTCGGCATCTCACATTGAAACGTTGGTCGCAATGGGTCAACTCCAAGAAACTGTTGCGTTCTTCTTGCATTTGAACGTGATGCACAAATACTGGTAAATGAGTACCAATATGAATCATTCTTAATAAGCCTGCATCATCATCTTGTCCGTTATGAGTTCTGTATTGGACGTGTTTGTTAGCAATATACTGGCTCGCAATCTCATCGTTGGGAAAGGTGATCACAGGGTGCAAATGAGCAACAGAAGTCACCGAACCAGGATTTTGATGGCTCAACTCCACAGTTCCAGTACCTAGTCTGTGATACGCAGTCATGTGTTCAACAGGTTGACCGTGTTCATCCTCGAAAAGATATCCGATCTGATTGTCAGCAGCTTTAAAGTTGAAATTTCCTTCCTCATCAACATCGTTGATTTTAATTATTTCGGTTTGAAAGAAATTATCGTCTGCCATTTTTGATTGAATTGTGAAGCTTTGCTTGCTTTTTGTTAGAAATTTAATAGTGACTGTAACTAAACAGAAAGAACTTCAAAGGATAAATTGTGATTATCTTGAGAGTGAACAGGACACTATGTCTGCGAATGACAGCGCGGCGGCTGGTGATGACGTTGTCGCCGCTAATGGAAATATCTTGTTGAGACACACTCCTCTCTGCTGCGGCACTGTTATTAGCTATTGTTAGCAGTCACACTCGCTTCCTTGCCGTCCCGTGCAAATAGACCCACCCCTCTCTCTCTCTCAAAAACACCTTTCAAGAAGCAGTTTTCGAAAGTGTTCTTGGAGGAGGAGCTGTCAGTTAACTTAAGAGAGATTTGGTGCGTTGTGATGGAAAGTTTGATGGAATTCCATGGAATTCCGGAGAAGGAATTCTCCCGCGCAAATAACAATCTACCCTTCCGTCTGGTGCTGTTCTACTCGCTGTGGCCGGGGTTGCTGTGCATTGTGCGCATTGTGTGCAGTGTGTGTTCTGTGCGATGTGTGCTGCGTGGCATCAGCCAGAAGGCGATGAGCGGCAGATCTCGGCAGTCTAGTCGCCCCCATGACCTCTGAGCAACCACCACCAACTCTCTCCGAAGCGGAAGGCCATGTTGACCATCCTAATGATGGCCGCGATGAAGAAGGAAAAGCCAGGGAAGGAGGAGGAGAAGGAGAACAGGCACAACCTGTTGAAGTAGTCCCAGTTCCCGCACAGAAGGAGACCCTCTCCACTCAGACAGAAAGCGTCAAGTCAGAGGGGCAGACCAGCGGCAGACCCAAAGAGGCGATGAGCGAATTCCAAGCAAAGCTCTACAAAGTCTGTCACTTTCTGGAGAAAGTGGTCATGCGAGGAGAGATCGACTGTTTAGCCACTGACGTGGAGCGAGAAGAGGTCTTGACCTTCCTCTTCCACCTCAAGTCTTCTCTCAAGGCCTCCTCTGTGGGCGTGCCGCTCAACCAGCTGGGCATCTTCTTCGCCAATGCCATCCTCGCCAACGCACACGACCAGCGCAACCCTTCCGTGGCGGATATGATGAAGGTCGACATGATGCAGCTGCTCGCCCCAGAGCGGATGAAGGAAGACGTCGTCGTGCGCGCTCTGGCGCTGTCAGAAGTCGCGCAAGCCGATCGATCCTTTGCGCGGCTTGGCGCGTCGTACACGAAATACTGGCGCGAGAGATCGCAAGGAGGCATTCGCTCGTTACTCTGTCTGCTCTTCCTCGCCCGCTGCCGTGTGCTGGAGAAAGTCCTTCCGCCCTGCAATAGCATGGACAGATTCGCTGAGGTGGTCTTCCTCGCCGCGGATGACGTCCATCACTCTCAACACGCCATGGCCTCTCAGCTCGTCGACTTGGTCGGATGCTCTCAGACCGTAGACTACCTGCACTGGTTCAACAGATACACCTTTTGGACGCCAGAAGAGCGCGTCTTCAAGTTCAAAGAGCTCGTGGCCAACAGCCGCAAGTTTGAAGAATCGCAAATCTTGACTCTGCGTCGACAAAAAGAATTGCTAATGAAGCTCCAGCAGGAGCAGGAACTACGAGAACGCTGGGAGAAGGAGCGCAAGGAAGCAGAGCAGCAGAAGCTGTTGAGAGAAGAGCAGCGGAGGAGTCTGGAGGAGGAGCGAAGGAGTCGCGAGGAGCTGCGGAGGAAGAAGAAGGACGGCGAGGAGGAAGAGAAGAAGCGCGTGGGCAGGAGGAAGCCCGAAGATAGCCATCTGCCAGACACTTCTGGTCCGATCTGCAAGCGCCACATCTATGTCTACACCCGAGTGTCTCGCCTCGTGACCTCCGTGGACCCTTCCTTCAACGTGGCCAAGGCGGTGGAGGACTACATCTTCCAGCACGAGGAAGAGTTCGTGAGCTTCGTGCTCAACTACTCCCTCCCAGAGCGGTAGTTACCAAGCAAGCAAGCAGGTGGTAGATATTAACCACCAGTGAGATACTGTAGGTAGACATGTAAAAGATCTCTTAACTAAGGCCACAGGCTATTTACACAAACATCGGCTATGATACAAAGAGCCCATCACCACCACCATCATCATCATCCCTGGTAGGCATGTAGGAAGGCCAAGAAGCGCTGCTCATCGCGCACGATGAAGTCCTCCACCACTTTGCTAATGTTCACGTCAGTGCGCAGGTGGTCGACGAGGCGGATGACCTTCGAGCGCATCTTGGGCAGAGTGCCTCGCTTGACTGCGCGCTCATCTTCCTTCTTCTCCACTGGCTGCTTTGCGTCAAGCAAGAGCAGTGGTTGCAGCTCCTCCTCCTCCACAGAGATGGGGATGGTAGGCAGCGGGTAGGCCTCGAGCAGCACGGCGAGTCCGAAGGGAAGCACAGAGCTGTTGACCGCAGACACAGCCTCCTCCGAGGTTAACTCCCGCAGAGAACGAGGAGGAGCAGAAGCCAGAGAGGATGAAGAAGGAAGAAGGGAAGTGGCGGGCGGGGAAGAGGCGGCTTTCTCGGCCTCCAGCGCGGCGGGAAGGAAAGCCAGCACAGCGTTTTGTCTCTCCGCCTCGCTGGGCAGAGACTCCCAGCGCAGCCACCCCTCGCCACTGTAGCCTTCTGCCAACTCCTGCAAAATCTCCTCGTTCTCCTTGTCCTCCTGCTGCCCGTGAGATTTGGTCCTCTGCACGGCTAGAAAGAGTCGACAGAGCAGCTGCCGCAGTCGCCGCTGGACTGCTTCACTGCCTTCGACCTCCGCGGCTCCAGTGGACTGCGAGGAAGAGTCCAGGTAGAGTCGCTCCTCCAGACTAGACAGCTCGTCATCGCCACCCAAAGCGACCGAAGCTCTGGCCAGCTCGAGCACTTGCTTGGCAAAGCTGCTGGCGACCCCTTCGCTCTGCCGGGCCCTGGCGAAGGACATTCCTAGGACACCCACCAGCAAGAGAAGAGGTGAGATGGAGAGAGAAGTGGCAAAGGAGGATCGCGTACCGAGTGTGTTCAACATGGAGCACAGCGAAGGCGCGCCAATGCGCTGCTTGGCCTCGTGCAGATAGCGCGCCATCTCAACGGCCTCAGCCTCGCCCAGGGCGACCTCCTCCTCCTCTAGAAAGGATAGAAGTCGTCCTAGCGCCAGCACGGAGGGGTCGTCGTCTTCACTTAATGAAAGCGTCTCTTCATTTGCCGCCATCGCCAGCAAGTGACTACCTCCCCTCAGAGAGAAAGACAAACCTCCAGATCTGGAGATTTAGCTTTAACTTACAGCAGAACAACGAGTTTGTAAAACTATCGCGTTTTTACAGTGACCGTTTCATATCTGATGCACTACCGTCATAAGATAACGTTAATCGGGTTTAAAATATAAATTAAGATAAGGCGGCGTTTTGAGCAAAACAAATTAAGACAGAAGAGAAGAGAATCACGCCTTTGGACCAAGAGGCCTCCTTTGCCTCCTGCAGCAGCTAAAGATCCTCAAGTTGAAGTTGAAGTTGAAGAAGCTGTCGCTGCAACTGGATCAGGAGGAGTAGGAGGGGAGGTTGGTAGAATAACTTGCAATAATCCCTTTTGCTACACCAATACCCAACAGTTCAGGACTAATTGTCATGTTTTTCCAGCTTGATGTGGTTGTAAGACGGTTGAACACGTAACAATCATGCAGTGCAGACTCAACCGTCTTACGACCATGTTAAGCTGGAAAGGTTATCCTTGACAGCAGCAGCAGCAGCAGTCTAGTCTAGTCTAGTCTACTGCTGTTTTACGAAGAAAGAGGCAAAGGAAACATCATGCAGGACGATACGATAAGCTTCCAAAATCACACTGACTGTGAGAAGATTAACCCAATCTCTGGATTCAGACAAGGAAAGCCATATTTTGTCAATTATGTGTCCAGGAAGGGCCAATACAATTCAAGACAATGTCTTCATGTCGTACGTGACGGTAGTACTGGTCTACTGTACAATGTAGTCTAGCAATGGTCTATTAGCTGCTGTAAGCTACTCGTATTATACCTAAGCTTAGGTGGCTAGTGGTGCATGTTGTAAGGTGTGGTGTGTGCTACACACATAATGGATGTAATGTAGCTAGACTAGTTAAGTTAAGGTGTGGTGTGTGCTACACACATAATGGATGTAATGTAGCTAGACTAGTTAAGTTAAGGTGTGGTGTGTGCTACACACATAATGGATGTAATGTAGCTAGACTAGTTAAGTTAAGGTGTGGTGTGTGCTACACACATAATGGATGTAATGTAGCTAGACTAGTTAAGTTAAGGTGTGGTGTGTGCTACACACATAATGGATGTAATGTAGCTAGACTAGTTAAGTTAAGGTGTGGTGTGTGCTACACACATAATGGATGTAATGTAGCTAGACTAGTTAAGTTAAGGTGTAGTGTGTGCTACACACATAATGGATGTAATGTAGCTAGACTAGTTAAGTTAAGGTGTAGTGTGTGCTACACACATAATGGATGTAATGTAGCTAGACTAGTTAAGTTAAGGTGTAGTGTGTGCTACACACATAATGGATGTAATGTAGCTAGACTAGTTAAGTTAAGGTGTAGTGTGTGCTACACACATAATGGATGTAATGTAGCTAGACTAGTTAAGTTAAGGTGTAGTGTGTGCTACACACATAATGGATGTAATGTAGCTAGACTAGTTAAGTTAAGGTGCACTGTGTGTGTGTGTGACTATACAGGGACTGTAGCTACTACAGTATCTACTACAGCTATATTATATTGTACAATGAGGTGCTCTGCTGGCCTCTTCTACTTCTCCTTTACCTTCTTCTGCTTCTTCTTGGTCTTGTGATAGTATCTGCACCTCCTCCTCCTCCTCCTCCATCACTTCTTGCTGTTCTGATTGAGAGGCAAGAGGCGGTTGGGGAGATGGCTCAGAAGGGAGAGCAGGGAGCGCTCCTTCGACATCTTCACTTGCTGCTGGCTCCATCGGCGCAACGACTACATCATTGAGCGAGGAGTCAGGAGGAGGAGGAGGAGGTGCGGGTAGCGGAGTGTAGGGGATCAGAGCCAGCTGTGCACGCAGAAAGGCCCGCGCTGTCTCGAATTGGCGTTGTTGTGCTTGACCCGCGCGGGCTGTCTTTGTCTTGACACTATCAGGTGGAGGAGGAGGAGGAGGAGGAGGAGGAGCAGCAGCTAGTCCTACCCACTGCCTTAACGAATGCAAGGCAGCGCGGTAGTCCTCCTCTCTCCTGCTCACAATCTCCGGCTGTCTCTGCAGGATGCTGCCTAGCAAGTGACAGAAGGGTGTGTGCTGTGGTAACACGCTGAGGGGTAGCCGCGACGAGATCGCCAAGAAGAGGTCATGTAGGTCATGCAACAAACCCTTCGAGACATAAGCCAGGCGGTGGTAGTTGGCCACGACACTCCAGACAAGCTTGTGCTCTTCAAGAGATGACGCAGCAGCAGAGGAGGAGGAGGAGGTGGTGGTGGTGGAGGAGGAGGAGTGGTCAGCTACATCGAGTAGTTTGAAATAGTGTGACCAGGTCATCTTGAGGCGAGCCAATGGCAGACTACCCTTCTCCTCGGTGGTCAAATTGGTCAGCCAAGCGACTAGTCGAGTCTTGACGTCTCGAGCAAAGCTGCTGTTGCAAGAGAAGGAACAAGACTTGAAGCAGAGAGAGAGGTAGCACTTCTTGAAGGAGGGGGAGGAGGAGGAGGAGGTGTAGAAGAGTATCTCATAGAGGTGTGGCCAGGTAGCACTACCTCCTCCTCCTCCTCGAGACAAATCCTGCAGTTTGTTGAGGAGGTAGAGAGGTAGCAACGGCTGCGGGTAGTCCACTGCTACCTCTCCCACATACCCAGACACACTCTGCAAGAGAGACCACAGCCTGCTAGGCGGACAGAAGGCCATCATCTTGGCGATGACTTGCAAGTGATCGCGCGGATCGTCTGAGGCGGTCACCTTCTCGAAGAACTGCTTGACAGACGACCGCGTCGTGGAGGCGATGAGCTGCGACAGACTGCCTAGGAAGGCTGCGGTACAAGCCAGTGCTACCTTCGTCTCCGTCCCTTCGGATCTCTTCTGCACACGACCTCTCGCCCAGTTGATGCTAGCGGTCGTCTTCATTGTCGACTGAATCGCGAAGAATCGCCTGCAGTCCAGCTCGGCCACTAGGAGAGGTAGTGACCAGTCGACTACACGTATCAGTTCTTGTGTTGGAGTGGCTTTGATGATGCAGAAGAGCAGGCTGTGTGCTAGTCCCTCGGCGTCCACGGCCATCGCCTGCAGCGCGGCGGAGGCAAACACTTCGAGTGAATAGCCGCTGGCAGTGAGAAGCAGTCCTCCGAGGGCCTCTAGACGCCCTGCGAGCTCTTTGGAGAACAAGTCAGATGCGGTATGAGAAATAGAAGTGGTGGTGGTGGTGGTGGTGGTGGTGGAGGAGGAGGAGGAGGAGGAGAGGGCGAGGATAGGCCTGCAGTCCATGCCAGCCAAAGTCATCACAAACAGACGGAAGAAGACGTCAGCAGACATCTGCTTGGCCCCGCGCTGCATCAAGTCAGACAGACTGCTACCACTGCTACCACTGCTACCTCTGTCGCCATCGTGTAGCAGAGCACGAGTGACTACCTCTGCTACCTCTCTCTCTAACCTGTGCACTCCCCAGTCCTCAGCCACTAGTCGACTAGGTTGCATAGCGAACATGTCGTTGAATAGGAGCTTCCAGTTGGAGACGAGGCTGTTAGCCACGAGGTCTACACTGGACACTGCCTTAGCAGGAGGAGGAATGACTAGCAGGTACAGCTGACAGACTTGGCGCAATTGACTGTCAGACAGTCTCGACAAAGTCTTCTTGACGAGGTCATAGAGGCGATCGAGCACCATGAGGAAGAAGCTGGCAGAGGAGGAGGAGGAGGTGGTGGTGGAGGAGGAGGAGGAGGAGGGTGTGGCTAGTTGCTGTAGGGCGGCGAGGAACTGCGAGAAGAGCAAGACGACCAAACCTGATGGACTCGCTAGCAATTCCTCTTGACTGCTGCAATGCATAGCCACAGCCGACCAGTTGATCTCCTCCTCCTCCTCCTCCTCCTCCTCCTTCTCTCTCTTAGAGAAGACTCTTAGTAGCTCACAGAGAAGTTGGAAGCGAACCAGGCGGTCCTCGGCATCACCTGTTGAGACCAGCACATACCGCAGCAACCCCTTCCATAGGACAGTTACCGCCACTTTAGCTCTTAGCAGACTAGCCACTACCTCTTCAATAGCAGCAGGAGCAGGAGGAGCAGGAGCAGGAGGAAGGCTAGCGAGGATAGCTGCGAAGAGCTGCACTTGCTGTGAGGAGGTGACCGTTGACTCGAAGTAGCGGTACAACACACTGTCTGGATTGGTCATCGACTTGCGCACTTCATAGGCACTCCTCAAGCGCAGGAGGAGGAGGAGGGGAGGTATCTCATCGCTGGAGTCGTCTGTGAGAGGTAGCGAAGAGATGGCTAGCGTGTGTTCGTTGAGGAGGGAGAAGGTAGGCAGGCAGAGCCATGATGGGGTAGTCGAGGTAGAAGAGGTAGAGGTAGAGGTCATCATTAGCGGTAGTGTTGGTGAGACAGGCTGGAGGATGATGACGCGCAATGCTAGCTGGACAAGTTGCGGTCCCCATGTAGTCAGGAAGGAGGAGGAGGAGGAGGTGGTGGTGGAGGAGGAGGAGGAGCCTCGTGGCAAGGCGAGGTAGTGCAGCACAACAGTCATACCATGCAAGTCGTCTGGTTCAAAGCATGAGACTAGCAAGTCTCGACTACCTGCTAGCATCAACTTGTTGGCTTGACTGTGCAGGAATAGCAACACTAGCAACACTACCGCTGAGGGTGCTACCTCTCCATTACCAGCAACATGCTTCGTCAGAGTGTTATAGAACCTGGAGGGATTGTTCTGTACCCACTTCCAGAAGAGAGTTTTGTCATTCTCGATGGTTAGCAAGGGTAGCACAGCACCCACCTCCTCCTCCTCCTGCCCCTGTACCATCTGCTCTGCACAGATCGACACATAAAGTGAATCAGCTCCCTCTGTCATATCCTTCAGCATCTTCACCTCTTGTAAAGAGATAGAAGACAAGAAGAACCGCAGCAGTGGGCGGAGGAGGAGGAGGAGCTTGTCGCGGTAGATCTGGTCGATCGCCTTGTTTGGCATTTGAGAGAAGCAGCTCGAGCAGGCGAAGGTCAGCACTGCGAACAGTCCCTTCACCCTCCTCCTATGCTCCTGTGTAGGGTCGGTGGTGGAGGAGGAGGAGGAGGAGGTAGTGTCGAGGTAGTGCTCGAGGTAGTGCTGCAGTGACTCGAGGGTAGCACAGTCCCACAGCGTCTGCACCACTGCCCAGCACTTCCCCATCTGCCTCTCTTCTTGCACCTCAACAGGCAGCAGGAAGAACTGCAAGAGTATCTTAACAGGTAGCGATGTGATGGCCAAGCCGGGGTAGAAGGCCGACCACTTCTCCATCTGACACAACGACAGCCTGGGCAGCAGAGAGGCCATGAACACTGCCAGACGGTCCTCATCCACCAGATACCCTCTAGAGGTGGTGGTCGAGGTAGTGTTAGAGGTAGAGGTAGTGTTCGAGGTAGTGAGGGCGTGTGTCAAGGTAGTGTTCGAGGTAGTGAGGGCGTGTGTCAAGGTAGTGTTCGAGGTAGTGAGGGCGTGTGTCAAGGGTAGCCCGAAGATGTCGTGAAAGTGGTCCAGGAAGGCTAACAGATCGCTGAGGGAGGACCACTTCCTCAGAGACACTACCTCTCTCACACACTCTCTCCACCTCTCGCCTAGGCGATGACGACGCAATCCTTCGTGTACGAAGAGGTCTAGCAGGAGAGTCTTCACCAGATGGACGGTGTCATCGCCTAGCTGGAGGAGGAGGAGGTAGAGCTCTGCAGCCACTACCATCACCTCCCCCTCCTCCTGCTCCTGCTCCTCCTGCTGCTGTACCTTCTTACTGCCAAGCGCAAGGTAATAGTCCTCCATTTGCTTGATGAGGGCCAGCAGGTCAGGTTCAGAGGGAGAAGTCCATCGCTTGGTGGAGGTGGGGAAGTGCTGCCTGAGCCTCAGCCTCTGGGCTGGAGTCAGCAGGTGCAAGTGAAGCGTGCAGGTGGAGCGATGGCGCAGCAGCCACAACTTGTGCTCGGCCATGTCCAAGGCGTGCTGTGCCCAGTCCTGACAGCGACTGACAGGAGTGTTACAAAGGAAGCAGAAGCACTGCGGGCAGTCATCCATTAGGAACTTGGCAGGAGGGCGAGCAGGCGGGGAGGAAGTGCGAGTGGCTGGAGTGACGCCATCAGATTGGCTGACGGGCTGCTGGCAGAGGGCCAGGCGAGGGCGTTTGCTGGGAGGTTCCATGAGAGAGACACTCTGCTGATGCTGACTCGACTGTGCCTTTTCACCATTCTCTTCTCTCTCTTCTCTTGTCTCATCACTCTCCTGGTCTGACACCATGCCAAGATATCCACAGCAATCAGTCTTAATGGTTGAGTGAGCAATTCGAGTGCTGGGTCTAATTACACATTTCCTTAATATGAATTAAGCATTTTCATTACACTACGAAGATTAACAAGTTTGGTGATGCTAAGGCTTACAGAGTGTAAAGTACTACTGTAGTATAAAGCAAATGATTGGTATTGAATTTAAATTTTAAAAATGTGGAATCTTTAATATTAATAATCGCTAATAACTAAAACCAGTAGATTACAAGGTTTCATATCTGAAGCGACTCTCTCTATTGCATAATTCAAACAGTCTAATAACCGAGCTAGCAATAAACTATGAGCTGACGAAGGCTAGATCGAAATAAACACTCGCTCATGTATAAACCCATTAATTATTCTTCTCGTCCTCATCAGGTTCATCCGCGAGCCAACCAAGTCTTCTATAGATAGGGTCCATTTCGAAGAGAGGCAGAGTGATGAAGCTGTTCTTCTTGGTCATGTAGGTCGCAAGGGCTCCATAGAAGGCCGCGGCAGCGCCACAAATACCAAAGATGCCTCCAGCACGCTGCAAATAGAGATCGTTGCCTTTGAACTGTCCGATGGCAAGCAACAGCGTGGTCATGCCCACCAGCCACAATAAGAACATCAACGCTAAAGTGGATCGGTGCATAGCGATCATCCACATGAAAGAGAAGAAGCTCCATGCCAGCAAGAAGATGCCCACAGCATCATATCGAACTTGAGGATCAGCATATGCATAGCCAGCCATGAAGTTGAAGGCACTCACGTACATTGCAGAGTAACTCAACCAGAAGCCACCATACGAAGAGAAGAGAATAGCGCCATCGGTGTTTCCAGTCTTGAACTCCCACATTCCAGCAAGCAAAAGAACCACTCCACCATAGAACATGCACATACCCATGCCAGCTCCTTGAGTAGGAGATCTCAAGTCTATGCATGACAGTGTCAGAAATGTTAGATTACGCGTATAGAAGACAATGCGACAAAGTACTCACCAATAATGGCTCCTGCATTATACATGGAGATGATGAAGGTGGTCATGCCGAAAGCACAAAGACCCAGAGGAGCAGGGTTGGCGATGGTAGGGGTTTGCTGAGATAAGGCACCATGAAGTTTCTCAGACTGGCTGAGATAGATGTAGGTGGGGTTCTGGTTGAGCATGGGATGATTGAGATCCATGCGGCGCTGATGCTCAGCCTTGCCAGCCTCGATGTGCTCCAACAAAACAGTGTTATCAGGTTCAGCCGTCGTCATGTTGGAGAGTGTGGTTCTGAGCTTGCTTTGGATTGTACTCCGCACTGTACTTGCAGCATTCGTTGGGGGGAAGATATCGCTCCATGATGATCGAAGCGACGGTGACTGGTCATCACAGGCGAGGGAGAGTAAAAAGTGAGAGAGGAGGGTTTGAAGTCTGGAAAAGCGGGGTTGGCGAGTGAAGAGGTGGTGTGGAGTTCAACTTCCACGTGTCTGTGGTTCAACTTCCACAGAGGCGCTAGACAAGGAGTGGTGGGGAAAGAAGAAGAAGAAGAAGAAGATTGGGTTGATTGGACGGCAAGAAAAGAAGGTTTAAATTCAGGTGTGGCTATGAAAACACCCTGTGCAACACTAGAGCATTGTCTCATCTTGTCCTCACTCCCAAATTTTCTTGAACTTGCCGACAACTATCATTCATCTTTCCCTCAATCTGCACCAATACCTAGAGCTCAATGGCACGAAATCTTTCAGCAATTTCTGCCTCCGGAGCATTCTGACGATTCTTGATGTAGCCTGTCAAGCAAGAAAGATGAGGAAAATCTGGCAGAAAGGAATACTGCGATGTGTTCTTACCTATCGTATTGTTGTAATGTGCCGCAACGGCTGGAAGGACAGAGGAAGGGTCTGAAGAGAAATGCTCTTTGATCACTCCAATCAGACTGGATAGATAGCGCACCTCGATCGCAGGGTTTTCATTCTCATAATAATAAATATAACGATCCAAGATCTCAACGAACAGATTAGGATTGGACGCGGAAGCGATTTTCAAGGCACGCTGCAGACATTCCAAGACTCTATCTGGGTCGCTGTACGCGTTACCACTGACCTCAGCATTGCCTTCCTTTGCTCCACGAGCAGCGACTGGGTTGGGCCAGAAGAGCAAAGAGCACAAGCTGACCATACGACATTGATCGCTCTTCTTCAGCAACTTGTTGGAGTAGAGGGCGACTTTGGTTATCAACGCTTCATAATCCTCCGAAGGGAAGTTCTTGCACTGCAACAATGTGCCCACAAAAGAGACCAAAGCCTGCACTTGGATGCGCGAGTCAGTGATTTCACTCTCATAGATCAATAACGCCTCCTTGACAAACTCATAGGCAATGGCATGGAAAGCACATTCATCAGCTGATTGGGCGGCTTGAAGGAAGAGGTGCATGGCCGCTTCGGGATGGGAAGTTGCCAAAGCAGTGATGGCTTCAATGACGAAGTGGAAGACCTTGCGGGTGGAGTAAGTTGGGGCAGGCAAAGAAGGATCTTGTGCCACACTCTTCTCCCTAGCCAACACGCTTCTAGCCAAGCGAAGGGCAGCAAAGACAAGAGGAGGATAGGTAATCTGCATACGACGACTGCCACCGGTGGTGAATTGGTTACGTGCATAGACGAAGATCTGTAAGAGAGTGTCAGTATCGTCGGCTTTCATCAAATGAGCTAATCTTCCCACCAAATACTGCTCATCTTTGAATTGCTGAGGCAAAGGGGTGTTGTCTCTTTCCTCCTCCGCAGCTAGACTAGCACTAGTTGCCGCGTCACGATCTCTCAGCAACGGTGTGATCATCTTAAACAACTGCTCGACCTGAGGCATTTCTGCTAAGACTGCGTTAGAAGCGATGAACGACTTGAGGAGGTTCGAAGCCACCTCTTTCCAGTTGCCCCAAGGCAAATAGGACATTAGCTGCGAGTAGGCGGGGATGTCCAACACTTTCAACGCCAAAGTGGCCAGTGGGGCTGAGAGAAGAGTCTCAATCTGTTGAGTGGTCTCATCGGTCGAACGAGAATCTCCACTTTCAGTTTCAGAGACTTTGACGAAGTCTGACTTCGCAATGAGGGTGCCAGCATTAGTGAGGCAGTGGGAGAAGTAGTCCAGTCGACTGGGGTAGCACTTGAGGGCGAAGTTCGTCAAAACGGTCTGCAAGCGCAAAGTTTCAGTAAGAGACATATTAGTTCGCTCTTCAATCAAAGTGGCGATATTGTCATTGAAGAGTTTGAACGCGTTGGTGTCAGTCTGAATAACGCTGGGATTGGTGAGCACGTGGTTGGCCAAACGATTCATCAAGGACTCCAGAATGGCGCGCACATTCACCTTTTCCTTGAGAGAAGTGCAAGCTTTGAGCAACGGCTCCAAGGTGGTGAGATGGTAATCATCAGGAAAGACTTGGATGATGCAGTCCATGAGATAGGATTGAGCGATGGTGTCGTTGCAGTCGATCACTTCCTGCAGAATACTTGGCAACAGATTGCTCTTGTATTCGTTCACATCCAAACCTTCCAGCTGACTCAAGCGAACAAGATTAGCTCCGACAAGGATACGCAGATCGAGGCGCTCCTTCTCTCTCTTCTTCTTGTCCTTCGCACTGCCTTTAGCCTGCAGACGTACCCACAGACGATTGGTCTCCACGAAGTTCTGCAGAAGAAAGCTCGTGGCGTCGTGAATATTGCCTCCAAAGCCTTCATAAGGAGAGCCGATGTCAGGCAGGCGGTTCTTGGAGACCAGGGTGAGGTAGTTGCGCAAGAAGAGGCCACGCACGGGGTGCTGCACGCCTTTGATCATCTCCAGCAGATCCTTCAGAATATCCTTGGCAGGGGCTTCCTTGGAAGAGATGTAGACACCTCCAACACAGCAGAGGAGATAGAGACGAGGCACGATGTTGGCACAGGACTGGACCTGCTCGTAGACCTCCACCATGGACTTGCCATTGCGACTCAGAGACATGAGATACTCCTCCAGCTCGCGCAGCTCATCCAATATTTTCATATAGAGCTCATAGTAGTTCTTAGGCGACAAGGCGTTGGTTTTCAGCTCGCGAAGCATTTCTGTGGCGTGATCCAGCGCGAGTTTGAGGGAATCACTATCCATGGCTCTTTTCATGAAGAAAGACTGCTTTTGAATCTCTTTAAAAGAGTCTTCAAGAATCCTAGTTTGTTCATCTTCTGTACTCATGGTGAAAAGTCAAGAAAGTAATTTCTAATTCCTTGCTGTAGACGATCGCAATCCAATCAATCAATCGCTTCTTGGATCTATTATTATTAATCCTGGAAGTTTCATTTTCGGGTTTTAGTGTTTTAGTGTTTTAGTGCTTTTGGGTTTTCGTTGTTACCGAACTAATTTCCCTCGCATCACAACAATAGAGAGACACCGCGGCTGCTTGAGCCATCAGAGCAGAAAAAAGAATGGTGGGCAAAGTTAGTCATAAAAAGCAAGTACTCACCACTTATGAGAAGGATAATGACTCTGTAGTGGTTGATCTGACCTCTATTGTAGGTGAGAGTCAAAATGTGCCGGATTCTATTCTATGGATTGAGGACTTGGTAGTGGCCAAGACCTGCACGGAACAGATTCGTATAATCCAGCAGAACAAGAAGAAGACACGAGCCACTCTCTTAGACGAGGCATTTCCTACTCAGTCTCTAGAGAGTGCAGTGCCTGTCTTGCTCCGAATGTACATCCTTCCGCAATACTTCCCTTTCCACATCGCCTTGGATTGGGTGGTGGTGCTGATGAAAGACCTCGAGGCCAGTCGTCCTCAAGATATCAAAGCCATGCTCTTCTCTATCTCCTTGGATATCCTAGACCAATACAAGGCTGCGAGTGAAGAGAAGGAGGTTGGCAAGCTGCTGGCCTGGCAGACGGCCTTCTCCTCTCTCATCCTGCTGGACCGAGACTTGGACTTCTTCTGCCAACAAGACCCTTCTGGCGCTGTCATTCTGAACTGTATCTCCTATCTGCTAGATCAGGTCGTCTTCTTGCAATCGATTGAAAGTGGAAGACTGACAGCGCCAGAGCTGGTGAGGTGGACTTGCTGCTGCACGGACTGCTTCCGCAACATTAGCAACCTCTTCAAGTCGCATTTAGAGGAGATTGTCACATGGAAGAATTCTTTGGACTGGAGTAATAAAGTTAAGTTGATTCAAGAGCAGGCATTGTTGGTGTTAAAGGATGATTCTGCTAAGGACTCTATCTCAGCGGCAGCTGCTACACTCATCTTGTCTCGTTACGTCATCTACTCGCTCGGTGGAGAAGAGGGATTGGAACACATAGCCAACCTCATCTCTTCTGTGCTGTCTGCCGGGGTAGAGAGAGGTGAGGAGTGGGCCTCTGTGTCGAGAATCGCTCGTTGTGGTTTGATCCGCGAGGCAATTGTTTTGTTCAGCCCCAAGCTCTGGAACCTGCTGGTTGAAGAGAAGCTAATGGGGAAGAGCCATAGCTTCATCTTACAGACATGTGAGGACAGCTCTTCTCTCGTGCAGTTGTATGGTTTGCAATCGCTGGAGGTTTGGCTGCAGGCATTGACGAAGTCGTCAGTCGAGGAGATTGACGCCCAGGAGACTCTTCCATATCTACTCTCCACCCTCACTTTGCTGTGTCGAGCTTGGACCCACCCTGTGAGACAAGTCAATCATATTATTCCTGATATATTTGACCGACTGCTCGCAGTCTTCGGCTTCATTAATGGCAGCGATGACGAGACGTGGAGCAGCCTGGTGATGCAGGAAGTGATGCGCATGCCTGCTCAGCATCGTGGAAAGTATCAAGCATTAAAGGCTATTCTCGGTGCTATTTCCTCGGAGGCAATGCTCTCTGCCTATCCTCGAATCATCGCCGAGCTCGTGCTTGCCATGAAAGAGAGAGATGTAGCAGCATCTGTCAGCAGCTTGTTGAATGCTCTTCTTGTTAAATTTGTCCCCGCAGTTGCATCAGAGACCGTGGGAGAGTGGAGGAAGAGCATTCTAGCCGCTCTTGCCAGTGAGAATCCGCACTGGCGAGCCAACGTCTCCGACTACCTCTTACCAGACCTCATGAAGATAGATCTCTTCTCTCCACAGACTCTGCTTCACATCTTATGGAGTCAATATCAAGAAGAATCTTCTGCACCGTTATTGTCTGGATTGATTGCTATTGTTCTCTCCGCGAAAGCACAAGGTTTGACCATTCCTGGACAAGAAGAAATCCTCTCAACCGCTGCACTGAGCGCTGATGACGTCCTTCGCTTCAATGCTCTAATAGCCACTACAGCATCTTTGAAAACATCCTTGCCCGTGGATAAGAAAGAGTTCGAAGCTTTGAAGGGAAGTCTGACTTTTAGTTTGAAAACATTGGAAGCAGATCATTGCAGTAAATTTGTTCGTACTATTAAGAATCTGCTGTTAAGATGCAGAGATTCGAATAACTTGTCACAAAGAAACTCTAAGACTAGTAAACATGCTCAGAAGAAGAAGAATGGTGGAGAGGTAGACTCTGCAGTAGTTGTTGCTACTGCTGCTGCAGAGGGTAATTTGATTTCCCTGTCTGATGTCCTGCCTTGGTTACTACATGAGGTGCAAGAGAACTTGTATCCAGGAGTGACCTTCGATCGAGAGATTTCTTCGTTGACTATCTTGGAGACTGTCTTCTCTACTTTGGCATCGTCACCTTCAGAGTCAGCGCAATTGATTCAACTGGTTGATGAGAGACTAGTGACTTCGCTCTTGAAGTCTTTCGTGTCAAATTGGGACCGAAGTCGTGTGTTGGCAGCTTCCTTATTAGACCAACTGCCTCGTCCTTGGCCTGCTTTTCATGATGCAAAGAGTCTTGAAGGTCTGTTGGGTTGGGCGTTGACTATGGCTGAGAGTGCTCGCTTGCGCGAATCAGATGCTGGAGCTCAGCTGCTCTGCAATGTCTTCACTGCATATAGTTTAGACCTAGCCTGGAAGATTGATCTCCATGGAGTAGTAGTGGTTGAGTTCCAAGGCAGACAAAAGACTTCCGAGGAGGAGGAAGAAAGTGCGGAAGGTTTCATTCTCTCGTTGGTTCGTCGTTTGGAGAAGAACTTAACCGCATTGGATCAACTGTTTGACTTTCTGTCTGCTGCTTCTTCAAGTATTGATCGTCTAGATACTGCGAGTGCTTTATCCAAGTTGGACTTGGCCGGAGACTTCCCATTAGGACATGGTTTGTTATTGGCCATTAAGCTCTGCATCCAAGCAACACGTAAGAAGAGAGGATTATCTCCACGCTGGAGACAAACTCTGTCCACAGCTCGCACCATGGCCATTCGCTCGTTGGAGTTGGCTATGAAAGTGGTAGCAGAAGCTGCAACTGATGTGCCCTTCGCTCCTACTCCATCTTCTGGAGCCAAAGGTCCTGTCAACACGGCCACAGCGTATTCTATGGCAGCCTCTTATGTCAATACCAATACTTTTGCACCAGTGGTCAATGATGATAGCGGAGGAAGCGGTGGTATGGAAGGCGGTGAAGACACTGCCAAAGCTCAAAGAGGTATTGTGGCAGCCTGGCTGTTGGTCAAAGAAGCGTCAGCTTTGTTAGCAGGCCTTGTAGATGCAGCTCCCATTCCACAAGGTCGATTCGATGACCTCTTGACTGTGAATGAAGTGGAGAATATTGGACAGTTGCTCCTCCAAGCTTTGGGAAGATTGAAACATATGGGAGCTATTGCTGAAGCACATATGGCCTTACAAGCAGTTGTGACAACTCTCATACGCTATGGAGATGCTAACCTTCATCTCAGTCGCCTTCCTGGACTGTGGCTAGACAATCTGCTTGATCGCTTGCATCGACATCAACAAGTTTTCATTTTGCGCCGATCTGCAGGATTTGCATACAGTTTCCTATCACTTCTTCGAGCTGAGCCTGCTAACAGTCCTCCTGTCCTTCTGTTGCGTACTCTTCCTTCCTTGTTATCTCTCGTGAAGAAAGGTCTTGCCAATGAGACTGATGCTGACGGACAGGAATGGTGGCGACTGTCAGTCCATGCACTCAATGTGCTGCGTATCATCATGCTGGATAGTCACTTTGGACCTGAATTGGACAACTTTCTCTCTGAGACCTTTATGTGTGCTGTGAAAGGTTTCCGCAGTGAGCACTGGGCAATTCGTAATTCTTCTATGATGGTCTTTAGTGCGACTATTCAACGGTCGATTAGTCGAGAGAAAAATGACTCAGCCAATGCTTCATCCGTGACTGCTATAGACTATTTCTCCCGCTATAAGGATCTGTTGCCTTTCCTTGCCTTAGAGTTGGAGGAAGCTGTGCAAAGAGAGGCAAAGGAAGAGTATGACGTCCTCTACCCAATCCTTCTGCTCTTTGCCAAGTTCAGAGCTCCGCTTACCCTTCCTACAGCCATTTCTGAGGAAGGTATTAACTTCCAACCTGTTCTTGATCTCATTATGAGTTGCTGCAGTAATATGAAGATGTTAACACGATCTATTTCTGCTCGAGCCTACACCGCGTTGATAGCCGTGGAAGAGATTCCCAAGCATTTCCAGATCTGTTTGGAGAGACTTCTATCCGTTAAATCCACTAATGCTCTTCATGGCTATCTGTTAGTTGCCTTGGAAATGCTTCAACAGATTGCCAAGCAACGAAAGCTGTCCATGGACCAGCAGGCAATGGTCTTCCGCACGATCGCTGGCCAGCTAGCTGCTCATCGCAACAAGTTGAATGAACTGTCTACTATTGTGAATCGTAGACGCTGTCCTCCTTTGCACTACGTGTTCTTACAACTACAGCATGCCTTCCTGGTTGCAGTCGGAAAGGATGCCGTGGACGAAGATCGCGACCTTTTGCTTCAAAACTGTGCATTTTGTGTGAATTATCTTGGCCTGCGCAACTCAACTCCTCTGTCTGTCTATTGTGATACTCCTTGGGCACCTCTTCTTGCTCGCCAGGCTGTAGAATGGCTTGTTTCTCTGCAGCATATACCAGAAGGTAATGCTGAGCTGGCCATGGAGTGGATAGTCGATGAGATCCTTCCTCTCCTTCGCTCCAACTTGTCAGAAGTTCGTGATGGTGTTTCCGCTGGACTCATTTCACTTTTCGCGAGTGATATTCTGCTTGATCAGGTTGCCAGTCTGCCTGGAATGGTCAATATGCTTCAAGCAGTTGTAGAAAGCGCTAAAGTGGAGAAGCAGCCTGCCTCTCTTGATCTACAAGTGCAGCTCTTGCATTTACTTGTTGAAGTCTATTATCAGCAGATCACATCTCCTGACTCGTCTTTGACCAATGCACTCTGTGAAGTGTCAACTGAGCTGCTAACCTTCGAGACTATCAAAGCAAGCAATACCTCAGAAGTTCAATTGAAGAATAGACGCACTTGTGCCTCTTGGTTGTTAGAGGTAATTGCCTCATTGCTGTTTTCTCTTTACTCCATCAACTGCAAATGGTTGACATGTTTGTTGTTCTGTTAGATCCACAGCTATTCTTGTCGACCAGTGTTCGATGGTCTGCTATCAGCTCAAACCTCCTCCTCTGTTCATGTCGCTCAGCGATGGTTGGCGTTTATGCAACAAGCAGGAGATGAGGAACAGCCGATTGCTTTGCGCCTTGCTGTAGCAAAGTCGTTAGGTGTTAACAGAATGTTGAATGCTTTCTTGCGGTCGCCTTCCAGCCAAAGCAACCTGTCGAAGGAGACTCTCATCCTCTGCTTGGAGCAGTTTCTCTTAGCTTTGGATCTTCTTCAAGTAAGTGTATTCCATCTGTTAGGAAGATGTTGTTGCTAACTTGGTTCTCTATAGGATGATGATGATGAGGTGAGAGAGCAGGCCAATGTGGTGTGTTGCTCCTGGCTCCATAGCCTCGCAGGAACTCTAGAGGGTGATGTTTCCATCTACAAGTCCAAATGGGTTAGCACTGTAACCTACACTTTACATCAAATGAGTTGTGTGGTGAAGGTTCTCACGGAGGCTGCTCTCTCCTCTGCATTCGCTGGGGAGGTAGTGCAGAAGATGTGGAATCGTGTAGCTGCAGCTCTGGGCTCCTTTGATCGGTTGAGTGCCATGCTGGACACCAATGTTGAGCAGCTCCAAACCATGAGTAAGAAGATCTTCGAAGCTGAGCAGGCCAATCTCTTCCGAGAGAACCTTCCTCTTCTCACAGCTTTGCTGCGCGGGTGGAGCAGTGTTACACCTCAACATGCTGCACACCTTCTCGATCTGCTACAGCCACACGTTCTACCTGTTACTGAGCATGTCGGACAGTTGGTCTCCAAACTGTTGTCAGGGCGCAGTGGGGATGATTACCTTCCTCCTCTCAGTCTGGCTCAAAACTCGGAAGTCTTCCACTTCCTGGCAGGCGGTCTTCAACTGGCGAAGACCTGTCAAGTCCTCCACTCATCTTTGACTTCTTCTGTCCTATTGACACTTTTGGTTGAGCTTCAAACGGATAGTGCGCGGCTGCTAGAGGAAGACGAGGCGCACAGAGTCTTGCCTCAACTCTTGCGGACAGCCTTTGCAACCTTTCGTGGGGATTAACTCCAGTATACTCGCTAACTTCTAACCTTATTCTACACTACTTCTTCCTCTTCAAATATGTGTGTTAATGAGAGGTGAAGAGGCAGCGGCGGTCAGTGCGGGTGATGGTTGAGTTAGTCTTACAAGGTCTATTGAGTTAGAAGCCCAGACCCGTCAGCCAGGTCTTGAGACGTCTATTGTAGTTACCATCCACCTCTAATCTGCCTGGCTTGATATAAACCTCCTTACCAACCACCTTCTCCATCTCAGCCTTGAGCTTTTCCACGTCTCCCTTGACTTTGCGCAGCCTGGTGACCACCTTCGTTCTTCCTCCCTTGAATTTCGTATAGACAGGCAATGCCCCACCAACATGGCTACGCTCAACAGCAAATGGTAAGTTGGGTTCAACTTCTGGCTTAGGGGACCAGGCGGTTCTCGCTATGACGAACTTGGTGTCTCTGGTCAAGGGGAATTCCAAATTTAGGGCATTAAAGTCAATATCTGCTGGAGCAGGAGGGCGCTGAGAAGCATGAAGAAAAGGAGGATTTGGTATCCTTTTCGCTGGGGGAGCCCCCATCAAAGCAACAATAGAGCGTCGAAACATCGTCGTCTAGTTCACTCACTGTTTTGCTGGGCGATGGCGGAGCAATGACCATTAACTTAACAAAGCTGTGCTGCCAAACAACAATCAACAACAATTGGCATCCAGCTGTTCCCTTCGAAACAAATTATCTCATGACAAAAAAATTCCTTTCTGCTACAGAGTTTATATCCAAACCAAAGAACTAGAACAAATCAAAATGTTCAAGAGGTCAAAATAAAGCAAAATTGCAAAACAAAGCAAAAGGTTATTCGATCTGCATCGGCCGGGAATCGAACCCGGGGCCCCTGCATGGCAAGCAGGGATTTTACCACTAAACCACCGATACGGATTGAAAGGGCAGTTATCTTGTGGAACATAAAGATTCAGAAGGTTTTGTTTGCGGAACTGAAACCTGCTTCATTGATACATCTCTTGCCGTTTTCAATATTTTAGCAACAATTATGGTTAGATTAGTTAAACAACAAGTTTAAGCTTGTTGCTCTCAGGCTCGCCATTTTTAGCAACAGTATTAAAATGCTTCTTCTGGTCTCTGGAGAAAGGCATAATATGAGCGATTATTGACGGCTTTCTACGCAACACAATAATAACTGAGACTGTGTTGTCAGTGATTGAAGGGGTTTGGGTTTGGCTGAACCTTCCTCATTATCATGAAACTTGGGATTCTATTGCTCATGTCTATGATTGTTAGCACAGTTAGATGTGGTTGGCTGCGTCAGGGCCGATCAGTGCGTTTGAATTCTCTTCTGGCGTGCTCTGCTTCCCCAGGCAATCACACACTGTCCCAGCAGCCCTCCGCGACAAGCCAGACCGCCCCTTTCTTCACCTCTGCCTCTTCTTCCTCCACTCCAATTGAGCAGAACAGCCCAACGTCCCTCTCTGTGGAGAAGAATGAGACAGTGGCACAGGCGGCAGTGTCCCCCACAGTGCAGCGCATGCTGGACAAGTACCGAGGCAAGCTGGTCTACCTTCAGACTCCCAGATTTCCACACTGTGACTTCTATCTTTGTGGAACTCTCCACGTGGCTCACCATTCTACGGAGATGGTGCGCGAGGTGGTGCAGACTGTTTGTCCCAATTATGTGGTCATCGAGCTGTGCGAGGGGCGCATCGACAGCCTCTTCGAGGACGAAAACACCAACCTGAACATTACCATAAAGGATGTCGTCAAGGCTGGCTGGCAGGAGCGCAGTCTGAAGACCTTCAGCATGGCTCTGCTATCTTGGATGCAAGCCAAGGCGGCCAAGCTCACAGGCAGCAAGCTGGGCGGTGAGTTGTCCGCTGCTTGCAAAGAAGCGTACATGTGTGGAGCTACGATCGTCCTGGGAGATCGCCTGTATGCAGTGACTATCCAGCGCATCTTTGACAAGCTGAAGGCGTGGGAGAAGGCCAAGATGATCTACATCCTCGCCTGGGAGACCATCACCATGTCCTTCGGGAAGATCACGGACTATATAAGCCACACGCAACACGATGACGACTTCATCAATGAAGAGATCAAAAAGTTCTCCTCCTATCTGCCCGCCTTCGCCAAAGTGGTCATATCGGAGAGAGATGAGTACCTTGCACAGACCTTGGCAGAGGTGGCGAAGATTGGTTTTGGTCGCCTCCCACCCGCGCACATCCTGCAGCAATGGCCTGCTGATCGACGGAGAGGGACAGTTGTGGCAGTCGTTGGCGCGGGGCATTTGCCTGGCATCGAGCGCCACCTTCGCGAGGGAGACATTTCTGCCTCCAGACTGGAGGAGATATCTTCCTCTTCCAAGCATCCCAGCACTTGGCCAGGCCAGGGAGTGCTGCCCGTGGTGGACCCGAAGGTTCTCTATGAGGGCAAGGACCCGATGGTCTAGTAGGGATAGAAACATATCAATAGTAACACTCTCGACCAGTAGAACCTCTATCTATCTTACAAAAATCACACAAGGAAGGCACCCCACGACATCGTTTTCCACGAGGCAGAGGGCAGGCAGAGGCTGGGAGGACTAGTTCTGCTGCTCCTGCTGCTGCTGGAGCTCCTTCTCCCTCTGCTGCTTCGCCCGCAGTCTCTCTAGATCCCTCTCTACACCTTTGTGTAGCTTTTGCTTGTCATCAGCTTGCTGGTAGTGGACTTTGTAGATGAGCGCCTAGAAGAGAAGCATGTGATGGATGAGAGCGAGAGAGGAAGAGAGAAGCAGTCCCACTCACCCCACAGCCAACGATAGTCGCCCCTAATAGAATTTTCTCGATTCCCATGTTTCTCTATCGGATCTCACTCACTCAGCTGTTCAAGCTCTTCTGCTATTGTGGGTGTCCAACTTCTTCATGGCGATGCGGGGTGGTGGACTAGTACTACTTGCGCGGGAATACGTTAACTTAAGAAAATGAGTTATGCACAGCTACTGGCGCTAACAATTGCCTATGCTGTTTTCGCTGTAAACTAGAATATGATAAAATAACACTTATTAAGGTTTCATTGTTTGATCATCTTACACATTTTATTACAACATCAACCACTAAATACTTCAACACATTGTTTCCCTTTCCATTATTGATGGCCATCAAACAGGTGTGCTATATTTTGAGACAAAGCGACTTCTTTAGCAAGGTATCCAGCGCTATTCTTGATGTCCAACTTGGCGTTGGCCTCTAAGAGAGTCTTAACGGTAGACGCGAAACCACACTTGGAGGCGTAATGCAGGGCAGTCTCTCCGCCACTGTCCTTGGCATTCACATCCACGCCCATATCAATCAGACGCTTCAAGACTGTGCTCTGGCCGAAGAGAGCAGCCTTGTGAAGAGGAGTCACTCCCTGGCCATTGGCGACCTTCGGGTTGGCGCCCGCCTCCAACAGAGCGACGACGACGTTCAAGACACCCCGCGCACACGAATAATGCAGTGGGGTGTCCCCATTTTCATCGACGCTGTTGACCTCAGCACCAGCCTTCAGTAAGGTGCGGATGATCCTCTCGTTATTCTTGTTGCAGGCGTGGTGCAGCGGCCGCATGCCTCCGAAGGACGGCGTCTCCTTTGAGCAGCCCAAGCCCAGCAGGTACTGGACGACTTGTTGGTGACCATTCCTCGCCGCCCAGGTGAGAGGCGTAAAGCCGCGCTCGTCCGAGCTGTCTACCTTGGTGCCTTTCTCCACCAAAGCCTTCAAGGCATCGTATTCACCAAAGCTGGCCAGTTTCCAAGGAGTGTTGTATTCATCTAGGAGATTGGAGGACGGTGCCGCACCTGTATTATGAGCCATTTTCTAATTATATTGTAATAGAGTGGGGACTTGTTTATTATTATATCATTGAAACGGCGCATCATTTCTTCATTCCATGGAAAGATCTCCTCCTTCTTGGGCTCATTCCATGGAATGAAGGGTATCGTCGTCTGGGTCAGATCAGATTCCTCGAATAATTCGCTGACAAGTTGTCTGCAGGATCTTGACCATCCTCCACAATGTCTGCCAGCAGTGGAAGTCGAGCACCACCCATAGGGTCACTTGTTGGCGCTGTGCCTGGATTGTCGGACTCTTCTAATGAAGTGCTCAAGCTGACCGAAGAGGCGCGCAGTCTCGCCCTCGCGGCGGTGGAGTTCGACAAGGCAGAGAACTATATTGGAGCCTACGAGTATTACGACAAGGCTATTTTGAACATTGACGAGGTGATGAGCAAGCTTCCTCGTGCCTCAGGGCAGTGGATGAAACTCTGCGACCTGCGCGGACAGTATGACGACCGCATGGAGCAAATCAAAGAATTAGAGACCAGGAAATATCGCTCACATTCCGTCTCTAGTGACAAGAGCACAGAGCACAGCACGGCGGCGGCGGCGGTGTCAGTGTCAGTGGACAGCAGCGTGGGTGCGCGCAGGAGGCAGAGGGCCTACGAGGAGGTCAACTTCCAGGAGATGAACCTCGACGAATTCAACTTCGTGGAGCCACCACTGGACCCTGTATTGACCCCCTATTGGCTCCTATCCAACCTGAGCAAGACCATACAGCAGGGCGGGTACCTCACAGAGGCGCTCTTCGTGCCCAAGAAGGTCTGGAAGCAGAGCGAGGTCAAGTTCTCCGGACTGAGTGCCAAGACAGCAGCTTTCGAGTTGATTATCCGATTAATCGATGAGAACTTTGCCTCGTTGTACTTCTCTCCAGATGAAGACAGCTTACATCTGGCGGAGGAGGCAGCGAGGAATGTGTTGGAGGAGCTGCAGGGGCTGCAGAACCAGTTGGCCAAGCCCTTCAACTTCATTCGAGAGGTGCAACAGCAGCAACATTCTCCTCCTGCGAGTGAACCATCTTCTTCACATGGTCCGCAGAGTAGTCTCCCTGCTAACACAGGCGCTGTTGAAGCTGAGAAAAAGCCTGCGGTAGGTCCTGCAGTACCATTGCCATTACCATCATTGTTATTGTCATTGCCCTGATATTTCTCGTGACGCAGACAAAGACCTACATGGGCTTTATGGCAGCATTGGGGAAAAATGTTCGCAAGTACACCGAGGTAGGTGATGGTGGACTAGCCCATGCTGGCATTTATTAACCTCTTCTCTGTCTTCACAACGACCAGATCGGACTCTCACGATTGGCTGTGGCACTGCCTTCAAAGCTATCAAATGAAGAGTTTGCAGACTACACTGCACTGATTGTTCGAGTATGTAGCAAGGTGCAGGTTGCTGGGGAGTGGCTGGCCTACAGTTCTCGCCTGCTACAAGGTAAAATCCTCTCCCAGCATGCCCTGCAGCTTGAGACCCATTCCATCGACTCACACGACGAAGTAAATCCCACACTTCCTGCTCCTCCCACTCTTAAAAGACAGTCGAGCACTAAGTCAGTGCAAAGCGAAATTGAGCTTTCAGAGCGACAGCGAGCACTGGCTGACAGTCTTATTCTGTTGTTACGAAACATCTCCCAGGCATTACGAGACATTGTTTGTGAGATTCTTCTCCGAGATGTGGAATACCTTCTCGATAAATACTTGACACGCACACGCAAGGTAAGATTTGTTTTACTCTGTTGCCCCCCCCCTCCTCCTCCTCCTAACTCTGTTGTTTAACTCATTTAATTGCTATGCAGACTTTCAGCAGAATGTATTGGGACGATGAGAACACTTCCTCATTGGGATCTTCTGAGACGTAGACTTCGACATCCGACACATACAAGCCTATAGACCAACTTGTAAAATAATCAATCAAAGGGCTTGTTTTGGTTGGACAGTATCGATTACTGTTACTGTTCTTCCTCTATTACACTGTACTACATGTACAATACAAAGCTACTACTAGACTAGTCTATACACATGTTGACAATCTTCATTGGCGATACGATGTGTCATGGAAATACATGATATATGTATCAGATAATGATGATAATTGACTAAAGAAAGAACTCCCAATCAACACAGTTCTCTAACAAGGCCTCAAAGCGATGATAAAGGACTTCTTTCTGATAGAGTTCGACAGGAATTCTCTTCTTTGGCATGAAGGTGATACAGCGTGCATGATAGCCATAGACTGTAAGGATGCGCTTATAGATTTCCAGACCCTCTGCTAGAGGAACTGACCATACTTTAGGGGTCACTTCCACCACAAGATGTTTGATCTGATGATTGGCGAGCAAGGCCTCCGCGCCTGTCAAGACCTCCGAGTCAAAACCTTCCACATCCACTTTGACGAGATCCAATGACACGCCTGTAGTAGGAAAGAAGCGGTCTAGTCTCACGGTATGACGTTGATAGTATCCTTCAATCTCGAATTGTAAATGTGCTTTCATGTTGGCATCTTCACCTGCCACAGAGAATCCTCCGTCACATCGTTGACGCTGACGTTCGTTGCCATGAGGAATCTTCATCAATTCTCCATGTTTGTTTGACACAGGAGCTTGTAAGATAGTCGCAAGGGTGGTGAAGTTATTCGCTATTAGAGCACGGCGTGCTAGTTGAATACAACTGGGCTGGAGTTCGAAGCTCCAGACTTGGCATCCATAGGAAGCAGCGAATTGCGTGTAGAAGCCATCATTCATACCCACATCTATCACATAGCAGGGGTGACTAGCATTGACTAAGGTCTTGTGGAAGACCTCCAGTGGACCTTTCTCAGAGTGTTGGATGAAATGCGAATGGACAGATCCCACTTGAAAGCTCTTCCCATGGACTGTCACAGGTACTAAGCGAAAGTGCTCAGGTCGTTCCCATCGAAAGTCCCAGCCATAGATATTAGAGCCACAGAGCCACTATAGCAGCCAGAGCAATGTCATTCAGATTGTTCTGTTCTTGTTGGTTGAAACCCCAACCAAACCAGTTTTTGTCCATCCCGCGCAGAACCTGCAGTGCTCGCCATGCGGATCAAGTTACATGATCAAACCACACTAGACCACAACCTGTACACTAGACTACGTGATAAAGTTTAACTATCACTTGTCTAACTATAAGATATCTAAACCAGCTGGTGTCAATTAGTATCAGTGCAGCAAGAGAAAATGCTTTTGGAGAACGACGGTCAACAGCAATGGCCGATTACAATTATTAGCTTATAAAATGGAGTTAGTAGGCATGTAAGCAAAGCCATTATTCTTAGATGCTATTGACAATCTTTGAAAGGAATATCATCATTTATTATTATCATCACTTGAGCAAAAATGGGCAACAATACATCTGGAGTGGTTAGAGGAATGAATAACGAAACACTTAACACAATCTGCCCTCAGCAACTTTCTGGCCATGAGTCTTGTGATCAATTACAGCATCGAGCGAAGAGCAAACAGAGAAGCTGACTTCCGACTGAGCAATGGATCCATCAACAGCCACCATCTTCTCAAGATAAGAAGACTTGATAGCATTGATGTTGCTTTGGAAGTCATGGTAACGAACTTTAATCTTCTCTTCAGTATCATCACTGCGTTGAACAAGACGTGCAGCGACTTCTTCGTTCTCAGGAGGATTGAAACGAAGATGATAGATCTTGCCAGTGGCAGGGTCAGTACGACGACCAGTTACTCTTTCAACCAAGACAGCCTCAGGGACGTCTAACAGAACAAAGCAATCAGGCACCATTCCCGCAGCTTGCAGAGCATCAGCCTGGGCCTTGGTTCGGGGGAAGCCGTCCAACAACCACCCACACTCCACACAGTCGTTCTGCTTCAAGCGATCGCAGACCACACCAATAATCAACTCATCAGGGACAAGCTTTCCAGCATCCATAAAAGCCTTGGCTTGCAAACCCAAAGGAGTACCAGCCTTGACAGCAGCGCGGAGGATGTCACCTGTTGAGAGGTGAACAAGACCATATCGGCTCTTAATCACCTCACATTGAGTGCCCTTTCCAGCAGCAGGAGCACCGGCAATGATGACTTTCAAAGGATACTTCCTGGTAGTAGAGGTTAACACGTGCTTCTGCGCCTCGGACTCCTTGTCCACATTGGCAGTCTTGGCATCCAGAAACTTCACTCTTCGCATGATCTTAGGCTGGAAAGAGTGTCTGCTAGGTGACAGACGCAGACGAACTTCGGTTGATGAGGTGGTGCGATTGACGGACTGCTTCAAAACAGCAGGTTTGAGAGGGAAGCGAAAGCCATCCACAAAGTAGAGAGAGAAAAAGATAGTCAAAACCCAAAAATTCCACATTACTCAACGACAGATAGTATAATAAGATCTTGTACAATGATTCACAGCTCAAGAAAGTCCTCGATGGAAGGTGCTAGACCGACCCGAAGTCGGAGAAAGAATATGGTGTTGGATGGCATGGCAAGGGCAAAGGCGGAAGGCGATGGGGAGGGAAGAGAGACGGTGCAGTCGCACTGTGCCATGCTGGGCTTGCGCGTGCCCCACACCTCCCACACCGTCATCAACCCCGCGCAAAGGCACAATAGACAGAGGAACTTACCGGTCAACTTCAAACACAACCGGGCAACACAACGCAAAGTCACTTCAAGATCAACGATAAAGTCAACGACAAGTTCACTTCATAGAGCATGGCATGGAGTCAAACATTGTTTGTACGGTATACACAGAGAGCTTTGGGCCCGTGGTAGTAGTTTACAACACAGAAAGCCATTGGCATTATAAATCATTATCATCATATTATTATATCATGTCCATTAATACTCCTTAAAGTACACATGTAAGATGAAGCATACACAAACAAATATTGGACAATCAAACAACTGTGTAATCAACAAGAGATACGTGACAGTCGCTCTATTATGATAAATGATAGTCGCTTCGTAGTATTACATCGTTCAGAGAGCACTGAATGGCGTAAAGAGAGACGAGCAGTACAGAGAGAAAGATCACAATCAAGCATTTGGGCGAGATCTACTTCCAAGAGAGAGACAAACAGCGAAGTCAATCTATCGTCAGCCAGCCTCTCACAGACTGCCTCAAGTCTACTAACAAAAAAGCTCTGAGAAGAAAGTTCTCTTAGCAACGCATCAAATTGATTTCCACAAAGGCTATCACCACAAGCAAATTTACCGTGAATACACCCGCCACTGTCAAATATAACGTTCGCATGTCCATAGACTAGCTGATGTACAGTAAGTCCATCTCCAATAGCGAATCACAGCCACTGCAACAACAGAGCGGCCTCGTCACTAGCAGCTACTATCCAATCCACCTATTTAGGCTAACTTCTCTCGCTAATTTGATGAGTTTGAAGCGACGTGAACAATCTTCTTGTTGTTAAACAGAGGGTAAGGATAAAAGCAAGAGAGTGCAAAGGTTGTGGTGGATATTGTTGGGTCCTCAATGCAACAGAAACAATTGACAAGGCAATTTCAGCCTATATAAGGAATACTCTTCCTAATGTCATTTTCGACTGCTTGTATGAAGCAAGCAGACCGCATATGGGCATCACAATATCCTTTGCTAGCTATTAATGCCTCTTAATAGGTAGGCGAACTACTTGCAACAATACTATAGGGTCAGTGCAGATTTAATGCTATCTTCTCTGATAGCTTGGAAATCCACTTCTGGTCAAATACGATCATTCGATTACCACCAGGTGATGAAACAAACCTTGACAAATCAAAACTCTGCAAAGCTATGGGGGGCCATATAATCATTAACACTCAAAATCATTGCATCACCAAAAGAGGAGAGACAATCTGACAGATGACTCTGTTCTCTCCAATCTTGTTGCATTGCATTGCATTTCCTTGTGCTTTTTGTCGACCAGGATGCGACGCGGTCTCATCAAAATACACTTTTAGTGGTTTTATCTCTCCTTTCTCTCTGAGCATAACCCACATTTCAGTTTCAAGTGGGCACACACCAGTCATTTGCAGCTGAGATGCCTTCTGTTGTAAAACAAACTGCCCTGCTTGCTGTCCTGCTAGCAACTATGCTATCAACATTCGCCTTTCGATGTTCGCATCTGTCAAAGAGAACAGCTGCTGTCGGCACACTGTTGGCTTCCTCTAGAATGTCCACAAGTTCCTCTTCCCCGCCCAGTGGCAGCAAACGAGCACCGCCACGAGGCCATGCCCAGCGAAGATCCGGCAAACCATCTTCCTCACCCTCCAAACCCTCTCGCGGGGTAACTATCACACCTATTGAATGGCAAGGTGGCACTCCTGTAGTGCAGCTGGAACCTGGGCGTTCGCTTCTGTTCAAGAGAGACGGCAATCCACTTGTCTATGCGCATAACATTGGTCTTGTCCACGGACAACCACAGTCAGGCGAGGAGGTGATTGTGGCAGATCATCATGGTAACATCTTTGGGAGAGGATTCTATAACGAATTCAGTCAATATCGTGTTCGAATGATGACCTTAAGGGATGAGTCCACATGGCCACTCTCTATGGAAGAAGTGCTTTCACATCACATCCAGTCAGCTATCTCTCGACGTAGAGCTATCTCTCTGCCATCTGTCCATACCAATGCCTATCGTTTGGTGAACGGAGAAGGTGATCGACTGAGTGGGTTGATGGTAGATGTTCTCGCAAATCGTGTCGTCGTGCAGTCAGGGGCTCTATGGGTCGAGAAACAAGCTCCAGCAATCAAAGCTGCACTTATTCGCCTTCTCAAGATTGATGAAGATCAGCTCGTCTGGAAGCAGCAAGCAAGTCGTTTACAGCGTGACGGAGCCGCGGCATTTGTGCAGGACGAAACATCTTCCTCAACCAATGGCGAAGACTTGCACATTCTTGAAAATGACCTACGCTACATCCTTCGTGCAGAAAATGAACAGAAAACTGGTTTCTATTGTGATCAGCGAAGTAATAGACTTATGGTTCGAAGATTAGCACAGGATCGCAGCGTGTTAGATGCCTATTGCTATACTGGAGGATTTACTATGAATGCTCTACTTGGTGGAGCGAAAGAGGTCACTGCCATCGACTCATCGAAAGCTGCTATTGAGACTGCTGGAATGAATTGCGAGTTGAATGGTCTTCTAGGAGAGAATGAGGAAGGAAATAGTAAAGCAACTTTTCTTCAAGGTGATGCAGTGGAAGTGATGAGAGACCTGATCGATGAAGGACGGACATTTGATTTCGTTATTCTCGATCCTCCTAAGCTTGCTCCTTCACGTGATGTGCTAGAGAAGGCTTTGAGAAAGTACAGTCGCATCAATCAGCTGGGCATGAAACTTGTCCCTGCCGAGGGAGGTTTGCTTCTGACTTGCTCTTGTTCTGCCGCAGTGACTCAGGATCAACAGTGTTTCATCAACATGCTGCAGAAAGCTGCACAAGAAGCAGGCAGACAGATGACCATCTTGTCGATAACATCTGCAGCAGAGGATCATGTTGTTAGTCCGTCTTACCTCGAAGGACGCTATCTCACCGCTGCTTTGTTGCATATTGTGTAAAGTAACTTTGTTTTGTAAATCACTCTTGTCTATACCACCATCGGAGTTTACATATCGAGCCATGGATGTGTGAGGTGTGTATTTGGAGAACAGCTAACAATGGTGTGCTTGTCTTGTCTGTCTAATTGGAGATTATGGATCTATTTATTAATTAGAGGCTGTATTGTCATAAAGCAAACATGTCCAGGTTTGATGAGGAGGAATCAAACAACTCGATATTAGCATTTGCTATTATTAGCAATAGAGCACGTGAGTGACGTCAACCTCAAATCAACTTAATCCCTTCCCACTGGACTTCCTACCCTTGAATCTACTTTCTCAGACGATTGAGAATGGCCAGAAGAGACTCTTCATGCAGAGCAAAGTGAGGACTGCCGGTTAGGAAGGCAAGAGACTGCTCGTTCAGACCCCCAGGAGTCGCTGCCTCGTCACGCATCTCCTCGAGCGAGTCCTCACTCACCAGTGCGCCATGAGCTAACGAGTGGTAGAAAGATGTGACATAGGTGCGAGCAGCATCCGCGGCAATACCTTCGCCAACGAGAAAGTCCTGCGAGCACCGCATGAGCTCAAAGAACGAACTAATATGCCCCGTAATGGATATCATGGGCTGCATCTCTTGCTCGGTCGCGCAACTCACAGGGTTTCCCAAATACGACAAAAGAGACTCAGCCAAAGGGTTGGCAGGGTAACAGAGAATGGGACCAGATCTACGAGCAGCGGAAGGAAGCGGCACCTATCGTTCATGAGAATAGACCATAACATGTATGCCACGACATGTAATACGCAACAAGTAACACACTAGACAACACATAGCATTCAACACATTAGGTGTTCTCACCGTTCTCACTAAACGATCTCCATGGACCTGCAGCAAGGAGAGAGTTTCATCGTATTTGACAGCTGCCATCATCGAAATGATGAACTTGGTGTTCTGGAAGGACAGCTTGGGCAGCTCTGCGCGGGCCACAGCGGGCAGTAAGCCAATGAAGACCACATCCGCTTGGCGAACAATCTCCGCGTTATCATCACAGACCACCACGAGAGAAGGAAAGTCATTAGCCAAGGCAGTGCTTTTCTCTTCGCTTCTTCTGGAGACGAAGATCTGCTTGGGGCGAAGGTCTGCATCCAGTCCTGCAAAGCCTCTACACAGAGCAGAGCTGATCTTACCACATCCTAAGAATCCCACTGTCAGATCTTTCAGGTCAGTGTGCCACACCTTTTCGAAAGCTTCTGTCATGGTGAATACTATGATGGTGATGATGAAGAAGAAGAACAAGAGGTGGGTGAAGTGATGATAGCAGACAAGGACAACCATCTCTGCCCTGCTAGATTTGGAATCTAGCTATCTGAGCCAGGTAATTCCATGGATTCCAGTGGAATAGTCTGGCGGTTTCTGATGTCATGGGCGAGGTTTGTTGTACAGAGAGGGCGTGACAGGAGTTGGCAGTGCTTGCGAGCAGAGATTTGAGATCAAAAAATGAGTAATCGTTTGATGAAAGAGTATGAAGAGTTCGAGGGACTTCGTAACATAGCTCTGGATGTCAATCACATGGTAGTCGAGGAGCAGGAGGATGACTCCGCGCTGGGCACTCCCGAGAATGCCAACACCCTCATGCTCAGTGAGGTCTACTATCAGGTAACTTCTGAGTGATGAGCCACCCCTTTGTAACTTGGTCTGACTCTGGCTGGGACTTGTAGCTCGAGAAAAGAGGGTTGAAGACGACGGGCTTCCAGGACACGGACAGAGAGCTCTTGCAGAAAGCTTTTGACGAGGAATTTAAAAACGATCTTGAACAGCGACGTGCTCGACGACGTGAACAACTTCGTCGCGATGCCCAACAGCGTGGTTTGCGTCAACGCCGACTGGACATGGAGAAATCTCTTCAAGAGGAGCAGGACGAGTTGGCACGCAACCATCAAGTCGCTATGATGATCGAGTTAGTGAAAGAAAACGCCGTGGGTGCTTCCTTGCGTATTGATATCTCGTCGATCAGCGCGAGGTCGCTCGCCAAGGCGATGTGGATCAATGACACCATCACCTGCCTCGACCTCTCTTGCAACGACCTCAATGACCACGCTGGGGCCTATTTGGCCCGCATTCTCAAAAGAAACTCAACCTTGAAGAAGCTTGAATTGGACAACAATCAGCTGGGCAGCAAGGCAGCGGCAGCCTTCGGAGAGTGTCTGGCCAGCAACTCTTCGCTGGTCTACCTCTCTCTGGACTCCAACCCCATCGCCAGTGACACCGACATTTCCGGTCTGGCGACTCTTTCTCAAGCGCTCAAGTTGAATCGGACGTTGACTTCGTTGAATCTGTGGCGAACAGGGATCCCGATCCAAGGGGGACAAGTTCTGGCCTCCGCCTTGGAGATGAACGACACATTGCTTTTCTGTGATATTGGACACAATGCCATCGATGTCGGAGATGTGAGGAGAATAGTGGATAAACTTGATGCTAACCTCGCCCAATACGAAGCAAACGAACGACAAAGGAGGAAGTTGGACCAGCTTCATGGAGAGCAGCGTAAGAGAGCAGAGGACGAGGAGATGGTGAGCGACTTCGTTTACCACTGCCACAGCTACCACCTTTGTTTAGGATGCACTGCTAATTATGTGTTGCTATAGAACCGCAAGAAAGAGGTGGAGTTGAAGAAGTGGCTACAAGAGCGGCGAGAGCAACGCTTTGAGGATCTTCGCATGAACGAGGAAATGCGAATTTTGCGTTTACAAGAGGAGGCTGAGGAACGTCGTCGTCTGATGGAACAACAAAGAGAAGAAGAGCGCAAGGCTGCAGAAGAAGCTGCTGCCAAGAAAGCCAAGAAGAAGAAAGACAAGAAGAAGAAATAAAGAACGTTATTTCTCCCTGTATGTAACTGTCAGTGTCAGTGCCAGTGCCAGTGTGTAAGATAGTAATACAATTTTAATTTGTGCTAGACCAGCAGTTAGTCCTAATGTTTTTATCCGTTTTTCCGTACTTTCTGGACTCATAGAAGTAAATATCTTCTTTCCCCTGATGAACTATACTAGTAGTATTTCCATCCAACCAGTAATGCAGGACCAAAAGGACAGATTCTAGAGATCTGGGTATATAGTCCAGAGTGAGGAAATTCAATGATGACTTCTTCCTCGTCCTGGTTAGCGCCACTCTCCCCTGCCAAGGTCTCTGATGACCCTGTCTTTCTTCCTCGAAACTCATTGTACTTTCGGAAGGGTAAAGAGTCCTTCGTCTATTCAGATGAGCTAGACTTGCTATCCTTCGACCCCTATGATCTCAATAGAGCCATTCCCTGGACAGACAACGAGGTCTCACAGTTACAAGACTTGACCAATCTTACTCAAGAAGCTCCAGATGGTCAGATTGACTGGAAGTCAGTCAGCGAGCAGCTGAAATCGAAGTCAGCCTTCCAATGCTTCTCCTTCCACCACAATTCCCTGCAGACAAGCAGTGAGCCATGGACAGGCGAGGAGGAGAAGAAACTGCTTAGACTGGTCAAACTGTACAAGGAACACTATTGGAGTCAAGTAGCGGAGGAGCTGGGCACGGGTCGGAGCCCCATGGACTGCCTGCGGCACTACCAACAAGCGCTCAATCCCAACCTCTCCAAAGTGGGCGAATGGACGAAGGAAGAGGACCAGCTTCTCAATGATCTGGTGAAGCAATACGGAGATGATAAATGGCAAACCATTGCGTCGCATCTACCGGGTCGGACTAGTGTTCAATGCTCTGATCGCTTCCGCCATCGCCCTTGGAGTCAAGACCACATCATCGCTGGGCCATGGACTAACCAAGACAATCGTGCACTCCTCCTTGCTGCTATTGCTTGTGAAATTCCGTGTAATGCAGGAAATGAAAACAGTACAGAAGAGCGAGAAGAGACGTCCGTGTCAGGTGATCAAGTCAGTCGCAATGAATGGAATGGGAAATGGACGACACTTGCAAAACTAGTGCCGGGAAAGTAAGCAAACTTATCCTTTTATATCTACCATCATTTTGGCTGACATCATAATCTGAATTAGAAATGATGTTCAAGTGCGAGAGAAATGGTGCAACCAAGTCGATCCCAGTCTATGCTTCGCTGAGTATTCCGAGGATGAGATTGTGCGTTTGAAAGAGCTTGTAGATAGACTTGGAGAGGGTAAATGGGCTCAAATAGCTCAACACTTACCAGGGCGAACTGATAAATCGGTTCGCAGGAAGTGGCTTGCCATCAAAGTCCAGGAAGGGGAAGTGTCTGGGGATATCAACAACAACAATCGCAACAGAAGAGGCCCGAAGAAATGCAAGAGGCCTCTACCCTCACAGTACAATCAGAGGTGAGTTTTCATATCTCTTCTGTGTCTTCTATGATTAGCTGAATTTCGAAATTGCTTGCTTAGGCGCACACGAGCGAAGATCTCCGAGCAGGACTTCATTGCAACCAACGCTGTAGATTGGACGCAATCCCACGAATAACCTTCATGTCAACTCTTAACAGATGATAGTCGATATCGAGCACACTGTTCTGTCTTTTGGAAAGGGGCTTTATCTATCTCATGAAGCGCGATTGAATTGAGAGACAGACTTGCTTAATAAGATCCACACACTAAAATGATATTATTGCCCCGTTATGTTGAGCAGCTACAAGAGCGAGACGACGGGCACCTTGAACAGGTAACTTCAATCTCTAGCGAGGAGCTAATGCGTGACTGTATGGCGGTGGTAATATACACCTCATTGACATAAGTTATCATATCATATCCACGGTAATGACGGTTTACCTGGATAACAACAATCGCATCTTCAATATGGTGAAGTATCGACAGCTGAATACATCGCTCCAGCCGAGCTGGAACAGGTAAAACACTTAGAAAGATACGAATCGTATGTTCGTAAACATATGCATGATAAATTTAATCTTTAGTACTATATATGACATCTCTTAGCCACTAATCTCTTCCTGGCTGTGAATTGAGTTTTGCTGTGAAATCTACAATGCCTTCTCCAAGAAACTCTTAATAGTTGTCACTATCCCATCTGCTGATCTGCTTATTGGTGCTTTTCTGTTCACTCGGCGGAGGATTAATGCTTGCAGGAAGATATGCAACGCGTCGGCAGACTTCTTCTCCGTTTACACCATCAGCCAGATTACCACAAAGGGCAGCTAACAGTTGCACGAACTGCAAATCCTGTTCTTGATCTTTGCGATAATCTTCTTCCGTTTCATAGGCGGAGAGAGGAAGAAACAGAGTGTTGGGGGTGAGATGGTTACCCTTCACATTGAGAAGATGAGCTTCGCAGCCTCTCTGAGCAAAGAAAGGCAAGGCTTGCTGCGCCTGATCCAAGTCATCCTCATCAAAGCGGATCAAATAGTTCGTATGGACATTGTATCCTTCAAGTAGAAGCTTCCATGTCTCCCTTGGGGAGGGTTGAAAGTCCAAGTCGAGGCCCAGCTCACGTGCCAAGCGGCTGACTCCTTTGGCAACTCCCTGCACTTGAGAAGAACCCAACCAATCAGAGATCCCACCAGCTAGATCAGAAACCAGCGACGACCAATTCTCAATGTTATCCATTCCGCTAGAAGCAGCCGTAAGTCTCTTATCTGATGACGAGGAAGGAGGCGAGAAGGACGAAGCATCAGGCAACGCCTGCTTTCCCAGCGCCACTTCTCGCACAGCTGGACTTACTCTTGCAGTGACTCGTCTACTGGAATCCAGACTATCCAAAAGTCCGAAGTTGTTAAAGCTGAGGAAGATGTTCGCTGTATTGCGGGGAATGAGATGTCTCAAAGAGCGATCTGAGTGAGCCAGCACAGTCAACTTGCCCCCCAGAGAGTGCGACAACCCAATTATTAGCACCTCATCCGCCATATTGCCCAACAGAGGGCGAATACGACGACTATAACAAGTGGAGAAGGACAGAATGGCTTCTCGAGCAACTTTGGTGTGATTGAGATCGACAGCTGGAATGGGCGTGGCAATGACGAGGTGGCCTGCTTTAGCGAGATAGGATAGGCAAGCAGAATACGCCACCTGGACCGAAGAGCCTGCCACAAAACCTCCTATAAAGTGAATAATAGAGCGTGGCACTCGCTCCGATGGCAGCAGGACAAGGCATCCTTCCATCTCGTACCAACGCTGGAGATCATCCACCACAGAATTACCACTCTCCCACTTCTTCAGTGACATCCCTCCACGAGGTGGAAGAGAGTGTAATCGCATCAGATATCCTTCATACTCCTGAAAGGAAAGCAAGATGAGGAAGAGACAACACCAATACCAAGTCATCATGGAGAAAAGAAATTCCCCCCAGCACAGCCTGGTTGAACAATTCTGAGTTATAACCACGGAAAGTGCAGGTTTGGTCTCTTCCGCCACTGCGTCAATCTCTACAGGCAGTCATCAAAATGGATGAGAGAGAGAGAGAGAGAGATGATGTAAGAGAGAGGACAGAGATGAGCAACTTCAAAATAAAGTAATGGAAGTGATGGAATTGACTGCGTTGATCAGAGAAGAAGAGAAACCACTTGTTGAAGATGAGTTCTCTCCTCAAAATACATTGCTCAACACCAGTCATGATATGGATCTAGACTACTCGGCCGCAACAATTGAATCTAGCTCTGATATGGTGTCTGAAGTTGAAGATGATGTGGATCTATCCCCAATAAAGTTCTCCAAAAGACGTCGCCGACGGGCTCATCCGCTGCCAGCCATCCTCAAGAGAGACATTCGTCGAATCTACCCTACCATGCTCGCGAATACGATCAACTCCTTGGACAGTGACATTATCTCGAAGTTCTTCATTCAGTTTGGAACGAGGAGCTGCTCTTTCTGGGACTTGACAGAAGATCTTGGAATACAATTGGCACTTCCCCGATTGACATCGAAAGGAATCGATAATGTGATCGGTAAATTGGTGGAAGAAGTAGTACCCGCGGTGGATTTGGTCTTCCAGGTCAATCGTGCTGAGATCCGCCGTGAGCTGTATCAATCTGGAAGCAAACTTGTGCTTGAGAGCGACATTCGAGCCACCAAGCTTAACGACTTTGGAGGGATTAGAATCGTTCCTTGTGATAACTCGTTCGTTCAATTGGAGATGAAGAGCACTTGTACGCTGCTTTTAGATAACAACAATCGCATCTATCGAATTCTGCTACGTGGCCAGGCCGAGTATCGCTAGATAGGCATGCTTTGGCAAGTATTTTGCTATGCAGTTCCGATCGACGAATTTCGTTTACTTTGTTATTCATCTACATAGTTTTGAGTTTTGCTAGTTTTGCACTTTGCTATGATGATGAAGCCCAGTTATAGAGGTGAAGTTATTAGCCGAAATTTAGTTTAACTCTGGGTACCTCTGTTGACATGGTCTTTGTGCTTCACATTCCATCCTTTGGCAGTGTGGAGAACTTGACATAACAGCGCACATTACACGTCCATACTGGTATTACAGATGCGTTGTTACATGGTCTTCAAAGGAATGTCTCTAACAGCCCATGCATCAAGTCGGGGTTACTTAAAACCTGAGCCAAGACATTTATCGTGTTGCATGTTGTTGGAAGAGAAAGAACTAATCGCTGGTTGGTCAAATCGAGCAAGAATTCTGAGTTATAACCACGAAAAGTAGAGATTTCATGCATGCCGTCATCAAAACAGAGCGCAAAGTGCAGCAAAGAGAGAGAAGACAAGCACATCAAAATAAAGTAATGGAAGTGACTGAATGGACTGGGTTGATCAGAGAAGAAGAAAAACCTCTTGTTGAAGATGAGTTCTCTCCTCAAAACTGGTGAGATACATCTTATCTTGTTGTGTTTGTTGTTGTCGTCTCTCACGTTCCTCAACAGTCATAATATTGACTACTCGGCCGCAACAATTGAATTTAGCTCTGATATGGTGTCTGAAGTGGAAGATGATGTGGATCTATCCCCAATAAAGTTCTCCAAAAGACGTCGCCGACTGGCTCATCCGCTGCCAGCCATCCTCAAGAGAGACATTCGTCGAATCTACCCTACCATGCTCGCGAATACGATCAACTCCTTGGACAGTGACATTATCTCGAAGTTCTTCATTCAGTTTGGAACGAGGAGCTGCTCTTTCTGGGACTTGACAGAAGATCTTGGAATACAATTGGCACTTCCCCGATTGACATCGAAAGGAATCGATAATGTGATCGGTAAATTGGTGGAAGAAGTAGTACCCGCGGTGGATTTGGTCTTCCAGGTCAATCGTGCTGAGATCCGCCGTGAGCTGTATCAATCTGGAAGCAAACTTGTGCTTGAGAGCGACATTCGAGCCACCAAGCTTAACGACTTTGGAGGGATTAGAATCGTTCCTTGTGATAACTCGTTCGTTCAATTGGAGATGAAGAGCACTTGTACGCTGCTTTTAGATAACAACAATCGCATCTATCGAATTCTGCTACGTGGCCAGGCCGAGTATCGCTAGATAGGCATGCTTTGGCAAGTATTTTGCTATGCAGTTCCGATCGACGAATTTCGTTTTATTTTGTTATTCACCTAATTTTGCTAGTTTTGTACTTTTCTGTGATGATGAAGCCCAGTTATAGAGGTGAAGTCATTAATCGAAATTTAGTTTAACTCTGGGTACCTCTGTTGACATGGTCTTTGTGCTTCACATTCCATCCTTTGGCAGTGTAGAGAATTTGACACATTTGACACAACAGCGCACATTACACATCCATATTATTGAGGAGTTGTTATATGGTCTTCAACGGAATGATTAGTTAACCCCTCCACAGCCCATGCAGTTTCCTTTGTTTTCGGCTCATCAAGTCCGCTACTCAAGTCATTGTGTCGCGCATTCTGACAGTCAATGCAAAGGCTGAAAGGCCCCCACACTCCCTAACCCTGACCCTAACCCTAACTCCCCCACTCCCCCAATCACACCGGTCCTTGCGATATTTCCGGTGCAGAGGCAGCGAAACAAGAGAATTGCACCCGCGAAAATATGATTTTGTTGAGAGAGAAAGAGGACTTTTGTCCTGCCGCCACCTCATTCAGCATCTAATAGTCATCAAAAATATAAAACAGAACACGACCAACATGGAAGAGATTACCACCCAAGAGAGAAAAAATGAGAATGATCTGGTCCTGCTGCAGCAAGGATGTCAAGAAATGCCATTATTGCAGGACATCATATTTCCCAGGTGAGACATACTTACCAAGTCCCTGTTCTGTTCTGTGCTGTGCTAAATAAGCACAATGTGATTCAGAAAAAGAAAAGGAATTTTCAGAGAGATGGAAGAGGAAGAAGATTTCTTGTTGATCGCAGCTCTGGACGATTCCCTCGACTTGGATCCTGCTAAACCTAAAAAGCGAATGCGCCGCCTCGTGCATCGCATACCGCCAATTCTAAAGAGAGACATCCGCCGTCTGCTCCCGACCATGATGGTCAATGCCTTTAATTCTGTGGATGAGAAGGTTATCTCGCAGTTCTTCACTCAGTTCGCGGCGAGGAGCTGCTCTCTCTTGGACTTCTGCCAAGACAACTCGGCCCGCAGATTGCTGCCGATTCTCACTTCTGAGGGCCTGGACAACATGATCAGCATAGTTGGCAGAGAGGTAAACTCTACAGCAGACTTCATTTGTCAGGTGAGTCAGACGGAGATTCATCGACAGATCAACCAACCTGGCAGCCAGCTCGTCATGCAAAGTCAGATTAAAGGAACTCGAATCTTCAGCCAGGAGCTAATTCGTGACTGTATGGTGGTGGGACTGTCGACCTCATTGACAGAAGTTATCATGTCCACGGTAATGACAGTTTACCTGGATAACAACAATCGCATGTATCGTGTGCTTCTGAATGGTGAGGTAACGTATCGATAACTCAGTGTGTCGCTCTCTGTTTGTACAAATTACTATAGATGATGATGATGATGTAATAAGTCGTGTAGGATTCCCTAATGTGTTAGATAGTGTTGTTGAATGCGTTGATGTTCTCTCTTTGTACACCTCTAGTCAGTAAGTATACTCTAATTGATACCCGGAACTTCCCTTCAGATGTTACAACGATCGCGATGAGAATGACCTCTTGTTAATATATATACACCATTTTGCGCCCCCTTTCTCACTAGCCTAGCGTCATGCAAGACATCTATTGCTTCGCTTCCGAATCACTCCTGAACTCGCTTGGAAAAAGCCCGCAAGAAGGTCAAGAAGCGCTCGGGATCATCGAAGACATAGGCTTCCAGCACCTTTCCAATATGCACCTGATCGTCTTCTTTGAGAATGAAGCGAGTAAGCTTCCTGGGAACAAGCGCGTGCTTGACCTTTTTCTTCTGCGCACTATCGAAGCGGTCATCGTCCTCCTCTTCCATTACTGGGGTCTGAGGATCAGCTGACACAGTCGTGGTGGCGAGCATGTCTAGATGGGCGGAATCACTCGTTTCCAGTTGACTATGTTTGCCAATTCGCAGAGGAAGAACTTCCACAGCAGGACGCAACTGAATGAGAGAAGATCGCCCTCCTTCTTCCTCCTCTTCACTCTGAGCACACACACACAGACAGTGAGCGGTAACAGTGACGCGCATGAGAGACAACGCCTTACCTTTCGTGGGGTTTGCACTTCTGCTTCACTCAGCCGGCGCTTTCTGTTCGACACTATCCACTTCTCCAACGCAGATGACAAAGCAGGCGGCTGTGCGATTTGATCGTCGTCTGTTGCAGACGCGGGGGTGGCTGTAGTAGAAGGATGTAGTAACTGGCGGCATCGCGCTAATAACATATTCAATCGCTCGTTCTGCTTGGGGTAGGACCAAACCATGAAGTTGTTGAACCAATTGAGGTAGATGGCGGGAGTATACGCGGCGGCGAGGTCGAGAAAGACGAGGATGTACTTCGGCTCACACTGGCGATGCTTTAGCACCTCCTCGATCGCCACACTATTTCCTCCCCCTCCCCCTGCCGCGGGGTGTAAGATCCCACTACTGCTATTGCCATTACTACCTCCACGCGCAGAGAAAGATGGATCGATCGGCTTGTAAAAGGTTGCAAAGAGTAGGCAGAGTAGTTTGTGAACGCTTTGCTGCACGCGGTCACGCCAGAACTTGGTCTGCGAGGAGGTGATGCAGCGCAGAGCCTTCTCCACTTTGCTCGCCTCCTCGAGGTCAGAGCGACGCACGGAGTCCAAGAAGACCTCCTCAGAGTGGATGTGGTCGAGGAGAGGAAAAGAATAGGAGGATGGCGATGGCTGTGCTAGCAGTTGATCCAAGTGCTGCAGCAGTGCATTCGCGAAGTAGATTCCTATTAATATATCCCGACACACACACACACACACACACACACACACACACACACACACACACACACACACACACACACACACACACACAC